>PVLD010003552.1:0-140617 GCA_004027595.1 Dinomys branickii | reverse complement strand
ATAACTTCAATTCTTTTGCATTTAGGTAGATATGCTCTATGGGCTAGAATGTGGTCAATTTTAGAGAAAGACCCATGTGCAGCTGAGAAAAATGTGTATTCTGATGTTGTGGGGTGGAACACTCTGTATACATCTACTAAGTCCATTTGTTCACACTTTTGGTTCAGGTCTGTTATTTCTTTGCTGAGTTTCTGTCCAGCTGACCTGTCTCTTTGCATCAGAGTGGTGTTTAGGTCCCCCATTAAAATAGTGTTATTAGTTAGTTGATTTTTCACGTTTGTTAAGACTTGAGTTGTAAAGTTTGGTGCTCCATTGTTTGGTGCATAAACATTTAGGATTGTTATCTCTTCCTCTTGCAGCTTTCCCCTAGCTAGTATGTAATGCCCTTCTTTATCTCTTTTGATTGTTTTTGGTTTGAAGTTTACCTTGTCTGCAAACATAATAGCTACCCCTGCTTTTTTCTGGGGACCTGTTGCATGGAGAATTGTTTTCCATCCTTTAACTTTCAGCCTGTGGATTTCCTTTTGAGTAAAATGTGTTTCCTGTATACAGCATACCATTGGATTGTGTTCCTTAATCCATTCTGCCAATCTTTTCCTTTTGACTTTTGAGTTGAGGCCATTTACATTAATGCATATAATGGTTATATGTTGGCTTATTCTAGTCATGTTATTTACTTGTTGTTTTCCTACTTTTGCTATCTGTTTACTTACTTGTTCTATTTGAGGGTTTCTTTCTGTTGTTGTTCTTGAGATTGTGGTCATTTTTTTCTCTGTCTAGAATATCTTTTAGTGGTTCTTGCAGTGCTGGTCTGGCATTCATGAAGTTCTTCATTTGTTTTTTGTCGTGGAAATATTTTATTTCTGCATTGAATTAGAAGGATAGTTTTGCAGGATACATCAGTCTGGGTTGGAAGCTGTTTTGTCTCAGAATCTGTAATACCTCACTCCAAGCTCTTCTTAATTACATGGTTTCCGTTGAGAAGTCTGCTGTGATTCTGATGGGCTTTCCTTTATAGGTGATCTGTTTCTTTTCTCTAGCAGCTTTTAATTTTGTGTTCTTTTGCTGGATGTCTGTGATCTTGACTATTATATGTCTGTGTGTGGTTTTCTTTGGGTTATGGCTCGTTGGGGTTCTATATGCCTCAATTAACTGTGTCTCAGTATCTTTTACCTTGTTTGGGAAGTTTTCTGCTATTATTTCAGTAAATATTTTTATATCATTTGTGTTGTCTCCTGCTGTTTCACTGACTCCTATTACTCGAATATTATTTCGTTTTGCCTCATCTTGCAGCTGTTGGATTATTTTTCTTGGGTCTTTGATGATTTTATGAGATCCTTCCTTTCACGCTCATAAGCTGCCATGTTGTCTTCAAGGTCTGAAATTCTATCTTCGGTTTCATTTAAGCAGTTTTGCAAGCTTTCAGTGGAAGTTTTCAATTCCTGGCAATCTCTTTGGACCTGTTTCATTTGTGGTAATTCATTCCTAAATTGTTCTTGTAACGTTTCCATTTGTTTCCTATTTTCTTCTAATGTTTTATCTATTTCTTCTCTGTGTGTATGGAACATTTCTTCCATTATAGTTTTCAGTTCATTTTTTGTCTGAGAGATCATTGCAGGTATGTGGCTTATTTCTGCTTTAAGCTCTTCTATGGCCTGATGGAGTTGTTTCTTTATTTCAAATGCAATCGTTTCAGAACTTGCAGGTATGTGGCTTCCTAGTTCCCCTGTATCTTCGCATCCAGGACTTGTTCTGGGTGGGGTTGAGTTCTGAGACTGCGTTTTGTTCATCTGTCTTCCCACTTTTGGGTATCAGATTCAGAATATTGAGCTATAAATTACCCAGGCTGTTCACCATGCAAAGGTCTGTTGCAAAGGCTGTTCCAGTGACTCCTTCTCTTTGGTAGAATGTCCCTTATGCTTTCTGCTGAGATTTCTGCTCAGTAGGCTGCTCATATGCTGCTTTGTGGCCCGAGCTACTCCCTACCCAGAGACCTGGCTGGGGCGCATAAACAGCTCGCCTCCCCAGGGACCACGCTGGCAGGGGGTCGCTCAGATGTTCCTCCCTTGGGTGGAGCTCCTCCTCCACTCAAAAATCCGTTCGGGGTGCCCAGTCAGCTCTCCTGTCCCGGGGTCCATGCAGGCATTAGTGCCACTCAGATGTCCTTCACTGGGCGGAGGTTCTCCCCGACTCAAAGATCCAGTCAGGGTGCCCAATCAACTCACCGTTTCCTGGGATCATGCTGGCAGGAGGGCCACTCAGGTGTATCTCCCTGGGTCGAGCTTCTCCCCAACTCAGAAATCCTGCTGCAGTGCACACTCGGCTCACCGATTCCAGAATCCATGCAGGCAGGCAATCCCCAAGGTGCTAATATTTTGTGCTTTGCCCACGATTCGCCACTCCCTGGCATTTCTCCGCCTCCTAGGTGCTCTCGCAGGAGCCGCCAACCACAGCTGCCACAATGCCCGTGCTCAGGCCAAGGAGGGTGCCAGCTGCGGGGGCGGGGTTCTGAGCGGGACCCTGGTCTGCAGCCCGGATTAGTGCAGTCTGCCCAAGGAGCACGGTCTCCGAGTCCGCCCCTCTCCGCAGCCGCCAAAAAGCAAATTTCTGGCCACAGCCACCTGCAAGCTGCACAGGGTCAGGAGATGGGAGGATCCGTCCCACTGCGAGCGCCCTCGGGGGTACGCGGACTTGGCTGAGCCTCTGCCCACACACTGCGCCAAGCGCCTTGGGCACCCAGCTCTCAGGTCCTGCCCACTCCTCGCCATGGCAATTTGAGCCACCCCGCTAAGGCTCAGGCAGTGCAGAGCAACACGTTCAGTTGGAATTTTGTAGCCGCGGACCTGGCACCCACGAGCGAGAGATCTCTTTCTGGGAGGATTCCCCTCTGCCACTCACCTGGTTGCCATCTTCCCAGAAGTCCTTTTAGCGTTACTTCTTATACAAATGAGGTTTTGTTCAGAAAGTCTTTCTTACATCTATTTCTTCAAGAAGTTTACCTATTTTATCTTCCTGTATGTTCAGTTTTACTGTTCTAATGTTGACACCTTTGATCCATTTTGATTTTAATTTAGGGAATGGTGAGATATATGGGTTTAGGTTCAACTTTTAGCATGTGGATAAACAGTTTTCCCAGCACCATTTGTTGAATCTACTGGGGTCTTTTTTTGAAGGTAACATAGCTGAGTTGCCTGTAGTTGTTTGTATCTTACATTGTATTCCATTGATTCACAAGTCTGTTGTTTGTGCTTGCCAATATCATGTTATTTTATCACTATAGCTTTTAGTACAACTTGAACTCCAGGGTTTTGATGACTTCTGCCTTCCCCTAGTTGCCCAGAATTGCTTTTATGATTCTAGATCTGTTCTGATTCTGTATGAATTTTAAGATTGCTTTGCCAGATTCTGTAAGGAATTTTATTGTTAGTTTGATTGGGATGCTGTTTAATCTATATAGTAGTTGGATACATGGTCCTTTTGATTCTATTGCTTCTATCAAGCAACAGGGGATATCTTCAATCACCTTTTTCAGAGTACTACAGTTTTCATTGTCGAATTTTTTAACTTCCTTGATTAGAGTAATTCTTGAATATTTCATTGTTCTTGAGGCTATTGTGAAGGGTACATTTTTCCGGATTTACCTTGTGGTGAGTTGGTTACTGGTGTACAGGAATACTTTTGATTTCTGAGTGTGGACTTTGTATCCTGGTACACTGCCAAAAATGGACATTAGTATTTGGAGTTTTTGGGTGAAGTTTTTTGGATCTTCTATGAAGAAAATCTTGTTATCAGCTAATAATGATAATTTAAATTCTTCCTTCCCCATCTATAATCCTTTTATTTCTTTCTTTTGTCTTATATTTCCAGCTAATGTTTCTAGAACTATATTGAGCAGAAGTGGTGATAGCAGATATCTTTGTTTTGTTTCTGGTTTTACAAGAGTGATTATATTCCCCATGATTGAGTCTAAATTAATTCTTATTATTCCAACACGAATATTCCTAGTTTGAGTAAGTATCAAAAGATAGGTTTTAGAAATCTGTGAAAACACAACATAACATGCACTCCATTACAATAGAGTATTTCCATTAATGGCATCCAGAGACTCCTTCGTTATACAATTGTTGGTTTTATTTTATTTTTTTACTTCCATTCGTACATATTTGCACTACACAATGATTACACTCACTGAAGAAATCGGAACACGTATGATTTTTATTTGTTTTGTACTGAAGATTGATCACAAGGGCTTTATACTGCCCTACATTTCTAGTCTATATATATATTTTTTTTAATTTGGAGACATGCTGTTGCCATGCCATTACTCACACTGTACTAAAACTTGTCATCCACTTGTGTCAGCCTGCCAGAGAGCTAGGGTTACAGGAATGCACCACCACTTCCAGAACATTCACTACAAACAGTTCAACAGGCTCTAATAATGCCTCCTGCTGTCACACTGTGTGACAGCTATAAGATGCTTATGCTTCTGATGCAGCACCGTCTACATTTCCACTCCATATTCAACATAGACTCAAAGTAACTGGTCTCATGTTACATCCTCCTGCAAATGGACAATCTCATTCTGTTCTCTGACTGTAGGAAAGAGTTCTTCATGCCTTTTGCCACAGAAGGAGCACTTCTCAGAAATGACATAAGCACTAAGCTTCCTTTTAAAATAGAAATGTGATCTATAGCGTAGAGACAACCCCAGACACTCTTGCGGATCTCACCTATATAAATAGGGGACTTCCACTGTCATCAGTCCCATCCCCAGTGTGACCATGTTGAGTGACATCATCGATTCCCAAGTCTCTTGGACACATGTCAAGCCTTTGAGATCACATAAGCGAGTAGAAAATGTAGTTCATATACTGTGAAGATGGCTGTGTCAACCTCACACATGGTGATATTCACTAGAAGACTGATAATTTTCATTTTTAAGTAGGCTGCTCCTGAAAAATGGAAAATGCCTAAGCATTAGGACAAATGACTGAACTTTAGGGAAATCATATTATCATTGGATATTTTATTTCACCTTGAAGAATCTTGGGTCATTAAAAATGATTGGGTTTCTGTGCTAGAAAATGGGAGCAAATATTTCTGACCCAAACTTCTCCACTCTGGAGGTAAAAATAACTAGCAATTTGTGGCCTCAGAAATATGCAAGATATAAGTCAATGTCATCGATGTCTCTTTATTTACTAACAACAAAATAGAAGTCCTCAACAACATAGCTCTGAAATGTTTTGCAATTGAAATGTTATCATATTGTGAGATGTTATGGACAATAAATGCAAAGGATATTTGAAAAAAATGAAGTCCCTTTACATCCATACTTTGTTTCCCTAACACTCTCATCAACTGGATATGTTCCCAGAACTGTCAATCCACAAGGAAATTCAAGGGGTGATTGCTAAGCAGTAGGCTCACTGCAGCAATAATATTAATGAAAAGCAGACAATCATGAGTGATGTCACAGACTGATTGCCTTTCAGATACTGTACATTAACAACCAGCAGGCATTTGACCAGCTGAATAATCATTCTAATTTCCTCCTTTCATTTTGGAAATGATATTGTAGAGGATAAGACTCTTATTTGATGATTGAACATCATAAAATAGAGCAGAGTTAATGGGCCTAGGTGCCCAAATTTACTCTTTTTAAAGGATTTTATATAATGACTTCTGTTAAGTATTATATCTTGATGGAATTGACCTTTTCTGTATGACCTTTCAATAACTTTAGATATACACCGAAATTTGAAACTTGTATTGTTCTTTAATCTAATTGCTTCTTATATGCATGGGTGTCTATGTAAAAAAGACAAAATTATCTTTATTGTGTGCATGCAATAAAATTAGAGATATTCAAGATAATACTGAGATATCATTAAGCCTACATTACATTTTAGGAAATGAGTAAAACAGAAGGAAAATCCACTTTAATTTCTTTAGCTTAACCTTAATTAGCTTTCAGAATTTCATATTTATTTATTTATTTTAATTTTTTTGTTTTAAATATAAAAGAATGTAGACATATAAACCAGAATAAGCCATAAACAATACCGAAAATACAAAATTATACAGAATACAGTAGGGAATTAGCACTGGATGTTGTATTACATAACGTTATCTTCACATTAGTTAACACATAAACATTAAAGGAAATACCAAATTATAAAAAAGATAGTAGGGAATTAGCACTGGATTCTGTATAATATAAAGTTATCTTCACTTCTGTTAATACAAAAATGACTAAGGAAATACAAAATTATAGAAAACATAGAAGGGAATTCGCTCTGGATGCTGTCCTACATAATGTTACCTTCAAATTTGTTACTCAGTTACACAGATGATGGCCCATTTGATCATTCAGTTTTTTCCTCCCTCATCTCCATTGCCCCACCACTCAATCCGTCATCTTCCCTGTGATAATAACTGTATTCCTGGGTTTATCTATACCCCTGGACTCTCGACTTGGGAAGAGTTATAGCTACCTCAGACTATACTGTAACATACATGGGTGTATACAAACTGCCATGGTTGGAGGTGGGAAAGCACCTATGCTCACAGAGGACCGCCCGGCTCTGCCCCGTGGCTGTGCTATGGGTGGGGGTGGGTCCAGTCTGTGGGGCATCTTCAGCAGGCCCACAGTGGAGCAGCCACGGGGCCCACAGCACAGCAGCCATGGGGCCCACAGCAGAGCAGCCGTGGAGGCTACAGTGGAGCAGCCACGGGGCACGCGCCCCCATCAGGGCGCCCTCGGTGACCCATTCAGCTCTGTCCCGTTGCCTTGATGCCAGAGGCCCTTTCTTCTCCTCTTCCCTCCTCCTGATCTCCAGTATTACTGTTCCCCACCCCTTGTAGCTGGGCATTGGACGAACTTACGATGTTTGGTATAAGGACTTGAAATCTCCCTGGCCCGTTCTCACTGTTAGTTCAGAGTATGAACTAAGCCTAAAGATTAGTTCTAGAATAGAGTTGGAGGATTTTTTAGGGTCTGCTGTACAGAGTATGTTGTTGTTTTTCAGACTCCTGGTCTACTGCTTTTCATCTAATCCGTCACTATGGGTTCATGCAAGGTTCACATGTGCAAGCTGCAAGGAGACCCTCTTGGTGCTCATATTAATAGTTTGGGGTGAGTCCTGAAGACCATGGATTCGTTCCATTGTTGCCAGGAACAGGCAGTGCTTGCTCAAGCCGCAAAGACTCAAGGTGCTCCCAGGGAGAGTTCAGGGTGGGAGCTGAGTTCCAGCAACCCAGCTCGTGCTTCCTGCCTGATGTTGGAGTGAGAAGGGCATGGAGCCACGCGATCCACCTCCATCTGCATCTCCCTCCCGTTGCGGTGCTGGAGCCCCTGTCTGCTCCTCGGCTGGATCCCTGGGAGCCACCGAGGTTCCCTGCTGCTCTCCGCCAGTAGCTGCTCACCCAGCAGAGAGGCAGGGGGCCACCACCTCGAGGCAGGCGCAGAGCCGGGCATGGTGGGCTGTGTACTAGTTGCTTTGATTCTCTCCAGGCACTGATTAGGAAGGTTGCCACAGGGTGGGGACTCTGCCCCGGTGGCTGTCATAATTTCTCATTCTCACACTGGGTTCGACAACTGCTCACAACTGCCATTGCCTCCTTTCCTGGCTGCGCCCTCCCCCCTCCAGCCCTGGACCAGCTCTCGGAACTCTGCTCTCCCCTGGCCGAGTCGGGAGGCTTCCGTGAGCGTGGGCCTCCAAAGCTGAAGCTGCAAACGCCCGAACAAGGGCGTGGGCCAAGTGTGTGTTTGGCGCAGTGACTTCCTCCTTCTCCTCTCCCTCTGACTGTGCCATGGCGGATATCCTATCCTTTTGTCCAGCAGAGGTTTTGCTTAGTCTTTCCAAGGGCTCCAGTTCCCATTTCAGATCCTTCCTGAGTTCAGGTTACCCACCTCTTTCCTTTCTGTCTCACATGTTGCTATATTCCTATATTCCTTTGTCTGAGTGGCATTCCTCCGGGAGGTTCTCTCTCTGCTGCCTACCCGGTCGCCATCTTGAAGTCCTCTCATAAAATTTATTTAGTTATTTGTTTGTTTCTAATGAATTCATCATTACATTTCTAAAGTTCTGAAATGGCCAACAGACCATAAAAAGATACCACTTTGGGCTCCTGCTTGAAACCAACAGCTTCAGAAAACTGCTGGCCTTGATTCAAGGCCATTTCATATTTATTTTTGCAAATAAATTGTCCACTAAATATACTACCATTAATATAATTTAGATTGAAAATTATAAAATATTTCTCCTTAGTTTTCAAAAGTGCTGTATAACTGGTTAGGAAATAAATCATTTTTAGAGGTGGTTATAATATGTTCTATTATAACATAGCTCATGGAAATGACAGGTATGACATACTACCAGTGTCTTAGGTGTTCATTACAGCTGAAATTTTTCAGGGTAGGAGATGAGTTATAGAGACAAAAGATAAAAGGAAATGAGAACAAAATAGCCTTACAGTTTATTTTAATACGTAGTTTCTTAATAGGGAGTGTTTTTCACACAAATTCCCCAACACAATGAGTATGAGAATATACTATTAACTTCTTTCTGTAGATACTGACCTCTAAAATTTTACTATTTTAGAGTGTCCTATTCATTAAATAGGCAGAAACTGCATACGTTATAGTTTGTGATTTTAAGTTGTAGATTTAATTTCTTAGAATGAATGTACATAGATTAAAATTTTGGATTAAAAATAAAAGCTTTCATTCCTCTTCGCTTCCTATTCAGGGTTAGATCATTACCTCAAATTTGTGATTAATTATAACTTCTTTTCTCTAGTTTAATGAATAAATTAATATCTGATAACTATGTGGAAGTAGGTATGAACATTTATTTTAGAATTTTCTACATTAATAGGTAAACTTGCAGTTTAGAACAGTTTATAATTCTATAATCAATACTGCTCTTAAGAACAGAGCACATGATATACTCATAAATGAGAAAATACATAGCATTTCTTATAATAAAACTTTGGTTAAAAACAGCTATAAAATGGTTCTGTCTACAGGAATGACTGTAGTATTGCATGGGAATCGTGAGTGACTTGGATAAATGCTTGATTTGCCCAACATACAGAGGCTCAGATGAAAGAGTTTGCCTGAAAGTGAAGCCAACACAAAGTGCTAAATGTGGGAAAATAGTGAGCAAATCTTGTGATAAACATATTAGTTGAAAACAAAGTAAACAAAAAAAAATCAAAAAATATGAATATAATCTCTTTGTTTTCATTACCTTTAATTGGATTTGGTCACACTCAGGGAAGCAAGTTCTAAATGAAGCTAATAATGAAAATTGATGCTAATTGCCAAGTGTCAGGTCTAAAGGTCTCATAGTACTTCAGAGCCTGATAAGATCATAAGTACGGCATGAGGATAGCCTGAAATTTCTAACATCATTTCTAATAGATGAGGAAAAGGACATATGGACAGAGGTTCATATGGGGTTCTTCATTTGGGAAATGTTTTTCCATTTACAGATTTTTTACCCATGTCAAGCCAAGATAATTCTTCATGTTCAGTGAAAATGGTATAATTCATGTGCACCAACATTAACATTGTTCCAATTTTTCTTCCTTGTTGCAATAAACATTAGACTGACTTATTTTTTTCTGATTAATAGTGGAGGGATGTCTGATTTCATAATCACTAAAATCTACCTTTTAGGCTTTTTTTCATTTTATGAATCTTATTTTTATCAGTATGTATTTCCAGTACAAAATGATTGCATTCATTGTGGGTCATGAAACTTGCAGAAGAACAAATGCAAATCAATAAATACACAGATATAAACAAAACAATATAATAAAAACAATGCAGAATTCAAAACAAGGTGATAGGAGATTAACAATCGTTGTATTAAATATTGTTATCTTCAAGTTGTTTCCTCACATAACCAGTATAGGCATGTAAGACTGATCAAACAAACATTAACTGTTTCTTTCAATAAACCAATAGAAATTAGTAGTGCAATTATTAGTACATTCTCACGCTCATTGTGTCAGGGAAGTGGTGTGAAAAACTCTCCCTATCAATAAACTATGTATCAAAATAAACTACAAGGCTATTTTGTTCTTTTTTCTTTTATTTCTATTCCTCATCTCCTACCCTAAAAAACTTCAGCTGTAATGAATTAATTGTTATTAGAATATTCATTCTAAGAATATATATATTTTTTTCTCTTTCTCTTTCTTTCTTTCTCTTTCTTTTCTTTCTTTCCTTCTTTCTCTTTCTCTTTCCACTCATTCCAGTTGTTCTTTCCTTCTGAGAAGCTTCTTTCCCTTTCACATTATCTATTGTACCTTTTAGATTGTATTTACTCTTACATAATTCTTTCTTAATCTATTTTTCTTCTGTCCCCTCCTTCTGCTCCCACATGTCTTAGACCTCTTCCTTTTTGCAACAGTTATACCTCTCTCTTTCCTTTAATCTCTCTTGTTTTGAAGACTTGGTCTTCCACAAACTGTAGATGTTTTAGGTAAGTAAGGTTCCATGCAGAAATAACTTCTGCAGAGAAGAGAAAAGACAGGATGTTTCATTTCATAGTGGTCCCTAAGAAAAATATACTTAAATAAATTTATAAGTATGTGAAGTTTTAAACTTCTACAATTTGACACTTAGATTTAAAGACATCATTCTTTTTTCTCCTTTTTTTGTTGAAGCTTTCCATATATCATCTTGATACAGTTCTGAGTTAATTCCCAAAAGTGCCTCTTCTGTCTTCGGTAATTTGTGCCTTTCATCTCTACTTCAAATGTAGCATTATTTTAGTTAGATGTTCTAACTTTCCAGGCATATCTGTTAAAAATGCTTTTCTATATTAGATTGAAATTCCCAGCATGACTGAAAAATAAACCATGTGTAATTTGCACCATTATTGCTATCTCTTTAATGCATTTCTAAAATCTAAATCTAGGAAAGATCTGAGAAGTGTTATTGCTACATTTTTGCTTTTAGCATTGATTAATTGTTCATTTTCTCTCACAATTTTTAGTGTTTTATTCTTTAAAGCTGGGTAAAATTCTGTGAGAAGTAAAAGCAGGGTAGACCTATTTTGGTTGCAGATTTGCAGACAGAAGTCTGTGTTGCTTTGGTTAAATTTTTTTGAAATGCTTTAGGAGATATGTACTTATTTAATACACTAATTTTCCTATAAACACATTTGAATGTAAAGCATCTTCAATTTCTTACTGTTTTTACCTTGGCCATCCATGCATATGGATATAAACATAGATCCTTTAGCACAGTTATCTCAAGTCAGATTTCAACAGGTAGGTACTGCAGCAAATATAACAGCAAAATTCTGATTCTTAAATTACGTGAATTATTTTCTTATCATTCAAAACATCCAATGTTCACATTAAGAATTATGAAGTCAGGAGCAAACTTCAACTGCACTCATTAAAAATGGCTTTCCTCCACCCTTGATAAGGACTGTGCTCATTTTAGTCATTAACTGTTATTAGGACAGCTATGGACATGTATTTGAGGATTATGAAGGATTTTACAAAAGACATAGAAATAGATATTCAATCTAGAAATTTGTTAAAATGTTTCCTTTTCTGATGCTCTTTTCCATGATATTGCTGAAGTCTAAGTATCTAAGCTCTGATTTTCCCGACTTGTTTTACTTGGAGAATAAGC
Source organism: Dinomys branickii (assembly GCA_004027595.1). Taxonomy (NCBI): domain Eukaryota; kingdom Metazoa; phylum Chordata; class Mammalia; order Rodentia; family Dinomyidae; genus Dinomys; species Dinomys branickii. Next base: position 128,949 of record PVLD010003552.1, on the reverse strand, counting down.
ATTAGGATTCTGGGAAACAATATTTATGAAAAAAAGAGTATGTGGACAAATAGATTTAATGCATGAAATAATTTTAAGGGATGGCAAGAAAGATTCCTAATTGTAACAACAGGATAAATTTTGAACTGCTTTGCTGAATCCAGTTTGAAAAAAATATATACATAGAGGATCAGTTTTCTAAAGACACCAGTTATTTCTATTCACGTTTATACTCATTAAGTATAGGGAAGTATTGCTAAGTAATAGCTGCTCAATAAGCCCATCCTAAAATAACTTAAATATGTGTAGGTTACCTGGGTTAACCTGAGTTTTCATTTCTCAATGACTAAACTAAGATTCAGAGAAAGAAACAACTTGAAGTTAGTTAGAGAACTGGCCCTGAGGTACGTATTTGCTTCAGTAACTTTGGACTAGTCTTGGACCTCTTATATCCTGGGCAGCCTGGAATATGGTAGAATCTTTATTTTAAAAATTGCAGATGTCTTTTTTTGAGCATCAGCAGGTGTCAGAAGACTTTTCTTTCACAAGAGCTTTAGAAGCCATCTGAACAAGTTTATTTTAATTGCTCTTTTCTGAACAATTCTGAAGGTCAGTATAAGTAGTTCAGGACTCAAGTCCCCAAACATTTGCCATGTGCATACTTACAAGGCAAACTTCAGTTAAAATTCTTTCTAGTAAAATACCTTTTACAACTTGTTACAAGAAATTTCTGTGGATGCTATTGAATATCACATCAAGACTCTTTTAAAATGGAATGTTCTTGTTGATTTTCATACTTCACTGTAGTATTTTTTATAAACCCTCTGCAATCCCTCCTTGTGTCCCAAGATTAAGTAGCTCACACATACACATTGAAAAGGAGCAACAAGCTTAAACACACAATGGAAACAAAAGATAAACTGTTTAAATTAGAAAAAACATTATGTGTAATGGCACATTGCTACTAATTCCCCTCAAAACATTTCCCCTTGCTGCAAACACACTTACCACATGATTCTGATAGTCTGAGTTTCCTCTCCCTTTGCTTTAGTTGTGCTGCCTATGAATGCTGAATAAATTCCAAGCATTCTCTTCGCAGGAAAATTTGGACTTGAAGAAAGACCCAGAGGTCACACAGTGCCAAATCCACTAAATAAGTTGGTAAAGAACACACTGTAATATTTTTATTTGATGGAAATTTCAGTGAATATTTTTAATTCATTGGGGACACAAACAAAACCACAATATCACAATTAAAGACACTAACAAGAAAGAACTTCTAAAACTGATTCAGAAAGTGGCAAGAAGCCTGGAGATATAGTGCAGTGTGTGATGCTTGCATGGCAAAGCTGAGGGCACAAGTTTGATTCCCAGGAACAAATAGAAAAGAAAAAAAGAAAACAGAAAATGGCATGAACGATGGAGTACAGGAATGTGTGGGACACAGTGAAAGTGGTCTTCAGAGGGAAATTTATATCCAAAAAATCTCACATCAGGATAGCAGAATGAGCACAAGTTAACAATCTAAGGCTAAATATCAAGCTTTAAGGGGAAGAAGATCAAGCCAGGCCCAAAGCTCAAAGAAGTAAGGAGATTAAAGCAATCACAGGAGAAATTAATGCAATGGAGACTAAGAAAACAATACAAAGAATTCATTAATCAAACAGTTGGTACTTTGAAAGAATAAAAAATAAATTATAAACCCCTAGCTTACCTTATTAAGAAAAGGAAAGAAAAAATTCAAATTCATCCCACAAGGAATGAAAAATGTGAGATCATTATAGATCATGTGGAAATTCAGATCATCAAAACCTATTTTGAAAATATTTACTCTCATAGGATGGAGAAAATAGAAGAAATGGACATATTCCTACAAACATATGAATAACTAAAGCAGAAATAAGGAAATATAAAAATTCTGAATAACAATATCAATTAATGAAATGAAAAATATAATTTAAAATTATCAACAAAGAAAAGCTCAGGTCCTCATATAACATTACCAAATTTCTACAAGAAATTTAAAGAAGATTCAGTGACAATACTTCTCAAGATTTTAATGAAATTGAAAGGGAAGCAATTTTCCCTAACACATTGCGGGAGGCAAGTATTACCCGGCACCAAAACCAGAGAAAGACCAACCAGAACAGAGAACTACAGGCCAATCTCTGTAATGAACGTAAATACAAAAATCCGCTGTAAGGTAGCAGCAAACACAATGAGGCAAATCATCAGGAAGATCCTAAACCATGACCAAGTAGTATTCACTCCAGGAATGCAGAAATGTTTCAATATGTGCAAATTAATAAATGTAACGCACCATATCAACAGAGCCAAAGACAAAACCCACATAAATATATCAATAGGTGTGGAAAAGCTTTTGATAAAGTTCAACATTCATGATAAAATCCCTACAGAAAATCAGAATAGATGGTATTTACCTCAATCTGATCAAAGCCATCGATGTCAGACCAACAGACAACATCATGGTACATAGTAACAAAGCTGAAAGGTTTAAATCTAAAATCAGAAACAAGTGTTACCATTGTTACCACTCCTTTTCAGTATGGTTCTGGAAACATTAACCAAAGCATGTAGACAAGAAAGAAATAAAAAGAACAAGGATAGGAAAGGAAGAAGTAAAATTATCATTACTCACAGATGACATGACACTCTACATAGAAGACTCCAAAAACTCCATCAAAAGAATTCTAGATTTAATAACTAAATTCAGTGGCATAGCTGGAGAGAAAGTCAACACTCAAAGGTGATTAGCACTGCTGTGCAAAAACAACAAACTCACTGAGAGGGAAATCACACCCTTCACAATGACATACAAAAAAATGAAATACTTAGGAATCAATTTAACGAAGTAAAGATCTGTACATTGAAAATTACAGTACTCTTAGAAAAGATATCAAAGAGGATTTTAGGAAATGGAAAGGTAGTCTTTGTTCATGGATAGAAAGAATCAACATTGTGAAAATGGCCATATTCCCAAAACTGTTATAAAGATTCAATGCACTCCCAGTCAAAATACCATTAACATACCGCACAGGTCTAGAGAAAACATTCCTAAAATTCATCTGGAATGAGAAGAGACCAAGAATAAAAATTTTCTTTTCTTTTTTCTTTTTTTTTTTCTTTTTGCGGTACTGGGGATCGAACTCAGGACCCTGCGCTTGCTAGGCAGGCGCTTATTCCACTGAGCTATATCCCCAGCCCCTAGAGACCAAGAATAGCAAAGGCAATCCTGGGCAACAAATACAAGGTAAGAGGCATCAAAACCCCAGATTTGAAATTATGCTACAAAGCTACTGTAATGAAATCAACATGAAACTGGCAAAAACAAACAAACAGAAAACAGACCTGAGGATCAGTGGAACAGATTAAAAGATGCAGACACAACTACAAGTGCAATCAGGCATCTTATCTTTGATGAAGGGACCAAACATGTTTGATGAAAGAAAGAGAGACTCTATAATAAAAGGTGCTGAAAAAACTGGCTTTCCACAGGCTGAAGAATAAAACTAGACCCATGTCTATCACCATGCACTAAACTAAAGTCAGAACGGATTGAAGAGCTGAATATTAATGCAGAAACACTAATCTACTGGAAGAGAAATTAGGGAGAAATTTTGAAGACATAGAGGTAGGAAGAAAGTTCATTAACAAAAACCAAACTGCACAGGAAATACTTCAAAGAAACACCAACTGAGATTTCATCTTATTGAAAATTTTTTGCATAAAGAAATCACCAATAGAGTGAAAGCATATCTATGTTTCAAAAAAGCTTTAGCCAACTGTCCCTCAAACAAATGACTTCTAATTAGAACATAAAGAATTTAAAAATCAAGCCCTTAAAATTCAAAGACCCAATTCAAAAGTGGGCATCTGAGGTGAATACATACTTCTCAGATGAAGAAATACAAATGACAAATGAATATATAAAAAATGTTTAACACCATTGCTTGTTTTAGAAATGCAAAGTAAAATGACACTGAGATTCCATATCACTCCCCAAAAAATGGCTCTTATCAAAAAAATCAAACAGTAAAAATGTTAGTGGGACTGTGGGGAAAAAGGAACCCTTCACTGTTTGTAGGAGTGTAGGCTATTAAAGCTGTTGTTGAAATCAGTGAGGAGATTCCTCAAAAACCTGGGATAAGAGGTCCTATTCGACCTAGCTATTCCCCTTCTGGTATCTTCCTGGAAGAAATGAAGACATCACACTACAGCAACATATGTGCACTCATATTTATAGCAGCACAAATTGTAACAGCTAAATCTTGGAAACAACCCACATACCCATCAACCAAGGAATGAATAAAAGAAAAATATGGTATTTTTAAACAATGGAGTACTACTCAGCTGTAAAGAAAAACAAATTTCAAGATATATAGGTAAATGGGTGCAACTAGAGACCATACTCATAAGTGAAATAAATGAGACTCACATGTGAACACATTGTATTGTCTCCCTAGTATAAGATACTGAGAGAGTACATAAATCCAAGAGGTAAAATGAATATTTTGAAAAGGAAAGGAGTTACTTAAAAGGAAAGAAAACCCAGGATGGAGAAAAGAATAAAGAAGAAAGGGGGAAAATGTGTATGTATATACACACACGTACACACAAGATAGCTAAGATAATTGTACGACTAATATCCATTAGTTCATTGAAAGGCAGAGTTAGTGTTTCATTATAAATTATGAAAATAATCCAAATAATAATTATTAAATAATAACAATAACGATTAAACTGGGTTACACGGCACTGTCTGAAATTCAATTTATGACTTGAAATACAATCTCCTCACAGTAAAAGGAAAATCTGAAAACACTGTGGTGGCTGTATGTCTTATTTTAAAATAATTAAATGGGCACAAATTACATGATTAGATGCTGTGTTTTCAGAAATAGGACAATCCCATTAGAAAAATGGCTGAGGTTCTGGAATACTAGCTCCTTCAAGCACAAAGTTGTTCTAGTATGTTTCGCCATGTATTACAGGAAGTGTTTTTTCTTTTCATAATAATCTCAGTGGCACAAGAGGGCATACAAAGAACTGAACAAAAGTGCTTGTAAATCACATTGTTTCCAAAATTGCATGGAAAAAGATGATGTTTATTTCTGTTATTTATAAAAGTAATGTTTAGAAGTTTTCCGTACAGTAGAATGTGTATATCCAACATTTTCAGTATAAGTAATATTCATATCCAATTAACTGTCAAAATCAACTTTTTTCTATCAAAGTATAACATATACAATACAATTTGCACATTTTAGGAATATAGACAAATGGTTTTAACAGATGTGTTTACCCATTTAACCATCACACTGGCCAAGATTTAGAATATTTTCATCAGAGGACATGCTAATGTTTGCTTGCACTTCATAACATTTTCTTTTTACTTTTGATTATTTAAAATTTTCCTGCACAGAAACTTTCTATTTCAAGGTACTCCTATTTGTTAATTTTTGCTTTTGTTGCCAGTACTTTGAAAGTCATACATCGTAAATAATTGCCAAGACCAATATCAAGAATGTTTTCCATCTATTTTTACTTCCGAGGGTGTTAGGCGTTAGGTTTAAATGTGTTGTCCATTTGAATTGACTTCTTGTGTATGGAGGAGGTTAGCAACGACATTTCATCATTTTTTATGTAGATATCCCCTTATCCAGACAGTACATTTTATCTTAAAGAGAATACAAAACAAGAAAAACAATGCAGAATTTAAAAAAAAAATGATAGAAAATCATCAATGGTTTTTACATTGCATATTGTTATCTTCAAAGTAGTTGTTCAGATTACCGGATATAAGGCATGCAACATTGGTGAAAAAAATCAAGCCTTAACTGTTCCTTTCAACAAACCAATAAACATTAATAGCACAATTCTCTGATCTATCTTGCGAATATTTATACACTTCCTCTCCTTCCTTCTTTTCTCCTTTTCCTCATCCTATTTGTTCTTTCACAATATCTACTGTACCTTTTGTATTTTATTTACACTTTCAGTTTCTTACACTAGGGAGACAAATGATATTTACACATGCAGGTCTGATATTTTTCACTTAAGAGGAATGGATAAAAAAGATTGGGGTTTTTGTTTGTTGGTTGGTTTTTGTGGTACTGGGAATAGAACTCAGGATCTTGCACTTGCCAGGCAAGTGCTATGCCCCTGAGCTATATCGCTGGCAAAGATGTGATATTTTTATGCACTGGAATATTACTGTTATAAAGAAAGATAAGCTCCAGACTCTAATTTTTTTAAGAGAGTTCCCTTTATCAAGTGTGTTTGTTAACACCCCTTGCTGTGTAGACTTCATGTGGGGATTTTTTTCTGAGCCTTCCATTGTATATGTCTGTCTGTCTATTTTTGTTATTCTGGGCTAAATGCAAAAAGCGTGACAGCTGGGCTCATGTACAGATGCATATGTACTTGGCTGCTTTTTCTGAAACAACCAAAGTCTTTTGCTAAATGTGTTGTTTAATTCTACATTTCCTCCAGCAATAAATAAGAGATCCAATTTGCCTGCATCCTCATCAAGGTTTAGAACTTTGTATTTTTTTTCTTTTATCTTAAATTAAGTGAAAAGATGTACAGTGAAACCACATGGCTTTAATCTGTATTTTCCTAATGGCTGCTTGGGAACAGTTTTTTATGTGCCTTTTTGACATATATCAATATTCTTTGGTAAAATCTGTCTTTATATATTTTGCCCATTTCTCAATCTGATTTTTAAATTGTGCTTTTGAAATATTCTACTTAGAAGTCCTCTTTTCAATATATAATTAAAATATGATGTTATAGTCTAGAGTTTCATTTTTATGCTCTCAGCAAACTCATTTGCAGAACAATTTAAAACATATTTGCTGAGTAACAATTTATAGCTTCTTGATCATGTGTTGTTGTCATTGTAACAACTCTAATCAACTATGTCGCTTTTTCTGTAATTTTTTCTAAACCTTTTATAGTTTTAAATTGTACATTGCATTTTCTATACTTTGGGGTAACTTTAACAGAATGTTTCTTATTTTTTATCTCATTTTCATTGTTAATTTAGTTCTGGTAGTTCAGTATACTGCTTTAGTTCTTTCTTTAATTTTTTAATATTCAATTAACTCAAAGTAACTGTTTAATCTTATTACTTCATCATGATACATGATCATATGTATTGTCTTTATTTTCAGTTCTGGTGAAAAAAAACATACTGAGTTTGAAATATTTCCTAATCTGTTACTTTTTGTGACAACAGAAACTTTGTATCTGGTCTGATGTGATATGTAAATGTTAGGATTGAGAATCTGTTAATTTTTTCCAGAAGGATATTTTTCTCTAAATTTCATATAATGAACTTAGAGAGATTCGTATTATATGCTCTAGTTTGGGTGTTGGGTTTATCCAGCCTTATAAAAGCAAATCTAGCAAACCACTCTTTTCTGCTCTACGTTTTTGAAGGAGTTTGAATAGAATGATATTCATTCTATGATACTTTATATAATTTGCCTTTAATATTTTCCAGATTTGCAAGTTTTATTAAGAATATTGTCCTGTCTCTACCAATTTCAACATTCATGTGATATATGTTTATTCACAATCTGTCTTCTTCTGTTAGTTTTATATGCCTTTATAACATTGGTCCATTTTGTCTAATTTCACAGGCTTCTTGACACAAGTTTTTAATATTTTCTTATTATTTTCCTTAAACATATTCATGAAATTGTAAATTTTTTAAATACTACATGAAGGTGACACCTATTTTACTGTGAGTTCTATTTTTCTTCTTAGTAGATGTTAAACTGTGTTCATTTTCTATATTGTCTATTGCCCTTCTATTTTATTAGCTAATTTATTAATATTTTAAAAATTTATTTTGTTTTTGAATTTGGCTATATTTTAACTTTCTGGTCCGTGTTCAAAATATTTCCCTGATCATCAAATTTAAATGTCTGCCTTTGTAATGCAAGACTTTTATTTAGCAATTGCCTGCTAAGAACTGCTTTAGCTTGCCGTCAGAGTTGGTATATTTTATATTCATTACTTTCCAATGTAAATGATTACGTTTTAGCTCAGAGAATTATTATTTATTATTTTTTCTACATGTAATTTAGATTGGCTACCTAAAAACATTGATATTTGACTTTTTTCTCCTCCAGTTAAAAAATGTATTTCAATGATCATATGATTTCAATTACTTGGAATTTATAAACACGTATTTAGTAACCTGCAACATGATCTATCTTGATAAATGCTAAATATGCTTGTGAGTAAAAGTTTTGACTCTGCTTGTGAACAACAAATGTGCCCCTTTCCATTTTTGTAAGTTGTCAATATATGTCATTATGTCAAGTAGAGTAATAGTTTGACCTAAGTATTTTATCTTCATATTGATTTTAATCATTTCTAAAGTACAATTTATATACACATATTTTAAGTTAAAGTTTGATTATTTTGACAAATATACATACAGTCAAGTAATTACTGCCACATTAAAAATATATAAACTTCCAAGAATTAAATTTCTTTCCTCAAATCTTACTGCAAACAATCCAATCAGTTGATGACCCGAGAAAAACATTGATGTGTTTCACATATCTATAGAATATTTCTCAGAATTTTGAATTAATGTTGTACTTTTCTTCTTCACCTTTTAATATAAATCTCTGTTGCACTTACACAGGTAGTCCACTTTATTATCGAATATTCTAGAAAATGGATATCATGATGTGATTTTCCATTTGACTTTTGATGGAGATTTGAGTTCTTTCTCCTTATGGTTATTTTTGCATTAAAACTGTGATACACAGCTGTAAGTTAAGCTATGTGCAGAAATAACAAGTTTTATTTCTTTTGCTTAAGAGGTGTGGCATGGAATTGCTAGCTAATTGTGACGAGTATCTTTAAATTTGTAAGCAATAAATTACAGCCCCTTTTTGATCTAGTGGGATAATTTTCTTAAGAGAAAATTTATACACAGTTGTTCAATAAGTAGCCCTTAGACACATGTGGCTATTTTGTTTTAATTTTAACTTATTTAAAATTATGTAGGGCCAGCGATATAACTCAGGGGATTAAGCGCCTGCCTGACAAGCACAAGGTCCTGAGTTCAATCACTTGGTACCACACACACAAAAAAAATGTAGTACATACACGTATTGATAACATTTTTAAGAAAATCTTTTCAAACTTCTTTGAAAAAATAAAAATGAAACAACTGTGAACATGAGATAAATTATTAAATTTATAATTGAGTTTCCTAGTGAAATTAGCAACATTTGTGTTCAAGAACCACAGGCTCCTAATGTGACCATATCATACAGGAGAATTATTGATGGGAATTGCGTTGAATACTGATGGTGTCTGCACCTGAGTCCTGGAAGAATATTGAGAGTGGAAAAAACAAGCAGCCTGAGGAAGATTTCCTTGTTCCCTCATGAGATGAAAATCTGAGCAACATTAATTAAACCTGTAATTCTATGAATACAAACATTCAAATTATTTCAGTCAACAAATCAGAAATTTTTGAGTTATTAAAACCTAAATCTCTACCAGATAAAGGCTGCTAGTCATACTTAATCAACAGCATGAATTTGTTAGTGGTCTTTATAGAGGGTTTTGCAGCACACAAGAATTAGTCTATAGTGAGTTGAACACAGCACAGTCTTCCAATTTCACCTTCCAAGCTGATCACTGCAACACTGACAGGAAGGATAAAGTGAGTCCCATTACCTCCTCTCACTCCTGTCCTCCACATTTATGGAACATCGCAAAAAATTTTACCTATTTTTTATTCTAAAACAGATCAGAGAGAAGTGAATGAATGTGAGAGGATCACCAATAAATCTCTAACTTATATTCAGACTTTTCAGATAAAATCATCATGTCTCACTCCAAGAATCTGAAATTTCATTTGCATAATTGTCTTTTACCGTATTCATTTTACATAGGCTTTGGATTCAGCTAGCTGGGTTTATCGCTAAGCTACTGCCTAGCTACGAGATCTAGAGCAAGTAACTTAAATTCTCCTTGATTCCTCTCTGAAAAATGGATATTGAAATAGTTTTCATCTGAAGATTATGACAAGAAATTTGTCTGCGTTCAATACGTAGAAATACATACATTGCATAATAATAACGTCAATAAACAACCAAGAAGCTTTTTGTTAATGTCTTTATTATTTCAGATGTTTCATTATAAAGATATGAATAATATAGAGTTTCCATATTCTAATTATTGCATAAAATATTATGTTTTATATTATATCCCATATAAAAGAATGGTTATGAGTATATTACTATATTATTTTTTCTATTTTAAAAATTTTCTTTTATAGAGAATTTAAAAAGAACAATAGCAGAATACCAACAACATGGACAAAAAAAAAGCAAAGCAAAAACAACAAAAATGATACAGGGTTTCAGAACAAAGTGATAGGAATTAACAGTGGTTGTTATATTACATATTGTTATTTTCACCGAAGTTGCTCAGATTACCAGATGTAAAAAGGACAAGTTAATCAAACCATTAAATGGAATAAAAAATAAAGAACTGGAAAGAGTAAATAAACCTAAAACATACAATAGATATTATGAAAGGGAATGAAATTGCTCAAAGGAAAGCACAAGTGGGATGAGGGAAAAGACAAAAAGAAAGAAACAAGGAACGGAATGCGTATGGATAGCTGGGGTTACTGCACTGCTGATGTCTAATGGTTTATCGAAAGGAACAGTTAATGCTTACTCTTGACCAGTTTTGCATGCTTATATATCTGGTAATGTGAGCAACTAATTTCAAGACAGCAAAATGTGATATGACAAACACTGGTGAGTTCCTACCATCTTGTCTAGTGAAACTGCATCATTTCCAATGGGTATTTTTGTTTTTATATTAGTATATTTTGATGTCAAATATGTTACTATTTCCTGCTATGTAAAATGCACTACAAAATTGGTGGCAATGCCTAACATTTGTTAAGCATAACCCACCAACTGTGTGAATAGTGACATCGTGTTATAACACAAAGTAGAAGATATTTCTGTACTTCAGGGACAAAGAACCACTGCTACGTATTCAGACAATCAATATTTATTGCTTTGTAAATATTGTGAAGATTAGAACTGAGAATAAAGAAACTTGGCTCAGACTGTGCTTCTCAAGCTGTCTTTATTCTTTGGGATTTCTTAAAAATAATACTCCTACGCACATACTTCTATTTTTCAAGCCAAATACATCACAACAAAATTGTTCCCATACTCAAAAGAATTGTTTTTAATCTAAATTTTTGGCAGCTACAAGCTCACGACCAAAGCCATCACTGAGGAAATTTTATCCAACAAAATAAAAACTACCCTTGCTGTTACTAAGTCAGCCTTAGTGAATTCATTAGCATTTACTATAACTCTATTATTTTTCCACTCACAAAATAGGTTGGTCATACTTATTCTTTGAATGAGATCTTTAGTACACATAATAATTCTTTTCTGCCATGAGTTTCTTCTCAGGAAATGTACAGAGTAGAACTGTTAATGGGCAGAATACCTAATAAAGGACCAAAAGAAGTTCTTATATAAGTTGGTCAGGGCCTGTAAGAATCTCATATTTATTTAGATTTTAAATGTATGGGTAACACATAATGACTATAAGCACCAATTAGGGAGAAAATAATTTAGTAATAGGGATGGCCATAGGTTAATAGAGGGGGGTGATCAAAAAAGTGAAGGACTCTAGAAATTATTCCTCAGTGCTTCAAAGTATTTTAAATTCCAGTAGCGATGTAAATACTCTTTTCCATTTTACTCACTGCAGCTAACCTTGGAGATCTCCAGAGTAAAGGTTTAAAGCATTTCATGGTAGTTTAAAACATACCTGCATAAGTATCTACAGCCAGGTGAACCGCACAATATAGGTGACACTTTATTTCCCTTATATCTTGAGCTGTGTTGTGGAGTTTTCCATGATCTCCAAGGTAATTGTACAAAGCTGTCATGCCTTTGCCAAATATTATGTTATTCCCAATTGGAAGTTAACCACAAATTAGCTTTCTGAGTGGGTCTAACACTTAGATTTACTAAACTACCTAGTCTGGATTCCACCAAAAATGATCATTACCGTAAACCGAAATTCTATTTTAAGTGATCCCAAGAAAGGAGACTGTCAGTAATGTCTACTGAATGTACCCCTGCAAAATTTTTGGACTTAGTTCTAGTAATTGTCTCATACCCAATTTGATATTGTGGATATTGCTCCCCCTCAAAACAAAAACACTCTTTCCTCCAGCTAGTACGTATGTTTACATATACCTAAGCATTTTTTCCCCTGGTTTTTTTTCCTTGAAAAGAGGAAGATATCTCACTCCAAATTAGTTGCAGTTCCTGTCATCAACCCTCATCTAGTAATGGTTCTCTCTCAGCTGACAGCCAGCTCCTTCTCTCAGCAGGGAGATTCTGTTCCCTTGAGGAGCAGTAAAGCCTTTTGGAAATTGTAATTTCCATCAATTTATCTCATTCCCAATATTGTTTCTCTCGTCACTCACATACATTGTTTCCAAAGAGGACCCACAGTAAATTTCCGCATATGTCTTCAGGAGGCTCAGACTCTTTTCTGCACATAAACTGAATAACTGTGATTGTTACTCAGAGGAATTCCAGGAAGCAGATTTTAAACTGTGTTGCCTACATTTTAGTCAGTGGCCCCATCGCTTGTAGTAGGAGGAGAACTGATAGGTTGGAGTATATGATTGTAGGACATTTATTAAAATTTTCTGTGGTGGAAAGTTGGGGTAAGTAACTCCACCAAAGCATCCACAGAGGGGTGTGATGTCTCAGGATGTTTCAAGAAAAGTAGGAAATTAGCCACAGTGGAGAGTTCAAGTCTCTTAAATTGGAAAGGTCTTTGTAAAGGACTGATGTCAAAGAGTGAAGGAGAACAGTGAAAGGCTAGATTGAGTAACATAGTGCATGTTGGGAATGTCAGAGGACCTCTTGTTACAATACGAAGAATTAGAGGAGAAAGAGAGGTGAAGAATCTCAGCCAGCACATAGCTAGGATTACAGTTCTCTGCATGAAATTTAGATTGACCACGCTGGCAATTCTGTACCTGTACCACAGTGAAGAATCTTTTCTTTAAAAAATGAGGATGACATTGCTTACAATTAGGCACTTGGGTTAATGATCTTGAAAACATTTTAATCCCTTTCTTTTGAACCCTTTCACTAGGGGATTTTCTTCTTTTCCATATTATGTCAAATACACCCTCTTTCCTTTAAGATGAAGCAAAGGCTTAATTTCTAGAGTACATGTTTCATTCAGGATGTATCTGTACCATTTCTCTGGTCCAGAAGGTTTATAACCCTGGCTCTGTCACATTGTAACTCAGTGGTGAAAATGGTACGTCTACTATGAGAAGAAATACACTACATATCAAAGTGAAGTAGAAGCAAGCCAATGAGTTGGACTTCTGTTGTCTGCACAGTCCATGGAATGACACGTTAGTACTCTATAACCTGTTAGGCAGCCAATGTAAACCAGAGGCTAAAAATAGCCCAAGCAGTGGTAGTATGTATATCCTTAAAAGATGTGGGTAAGGCTAGAAGAGTTTTGAAAGTCATCAGGTCTGTGACATTTTGATGTTCAGTAAGCTAAAAGGACCATTCAAGTAGAAGACGCCTTTTTGTATTCTATGTCACTACTCCTTAAGAAGGAAACAGCAGCCTCTGCAGGCGTCTATGTGCTGTGGACATAGCATATTCTACAGTGGCAATATTGCTGTCTCTTTTTACACTTTGCAAGGAAGCCCACCTGCTTTGGCTGAAATCAGATCTCTTCAAGAGTTTGGGAAACTTGCTGTCTCAGCTTTGCAGGTTTTGCTACTTCGCTTCATTAAATATGGGCACAATGATACGTACATCAAAATAGGGGCTATTACATTCCTGTTATCTATGAGGAAATTGGGACTCATCCAGGTTGAGTAACTGGCCTTTGAAATGTGAATAGGTCTATCCGAACCATGGCTGTGACCCGTAGAGAGACCTTTCAAATTGGAAATACACGTCCAGCAAACTACACAAGCAGGAGTGGGAAGTATGTTTGACCAGTTTCATGGACAAATTGAATGAGAGCGCTGGAATATAGGGTAACTATCACTCTTGGGCCACATCTAGTTGACTTCCTATTTTTGTAAAGTCAAGTTTTATTGGAACATAGCCATCGCATTCATTTAGTGTTATGCGCAGCTACTTTTAAGTTAAAATGATAGAGTCAGCTATTGTGATCAGTACTGAGTACCCCTCAATATATAAAACATTTACTACTGTGCCTTATACTGTGAAAGCTTGCTCACTTCTAACGTAGAGAGACACAGGATAATGCCAGCAGAGTAGGTGTTAACTAAAGTGCTCTTGGGCAAAAAGTGGAACATGGAAAATTATACAGTAACACAAAATCCTGAATATCCTTAGTTCATATTTTTTTAGTTATTTTCACACACCTAGCACAACGCCTAACACTTAGTACAAATTAAAAGGACTTGTTGAAACTATGCTGAATGCCGAGGGTTTTGAGTATTATAATAATAAAATGAGACAGTTATTTAAGGAAAATACTTTTATAACGAGTCTTTAGCCCCCCCCAAATTGGAGCGGAGAGATTTTGTAAAGATAAAACACTTGAAAAGTCTAAAAATAGTTCTGATATGCAGTAATAGTTTAGTTATGTTGGCAGCAGCATGCACCCAGGAAGAGAATGAATGAAAAAATAAAATTCTTAGAAGGAACAAAGTGATCAGTAAATTGGATGTGGATGAAATATTCCTACAGTTTACATTCTTGATATTTTTAATAAATGCTTAGTATATTTTGCTGAGTGTTATGGCTCTACATGAGAACTTTATATAAAATGCTATTTAGTGATAATAAATGGCACCTTATAAAGCCATTTAGTCTGAGAAACAGTATTAGCATCAGTACAAACTCTTATTTTATTGTTGACATATAAATTGCTGCTGCTTCTAGATGGCTCGGTCAGAGGGCTTATTGATTCAGTTACATTTTGTGCGGGACTTCCCAAAACTCTTCTTCTACTTTATCATTTTCTTTTTTTTTTTTTTTCAAACTCAACTTCTATTATTTCTGTAAGGTGATCCCCGAACCTACACTTGATTGAATGCCTCTGTGTCTGACATGATGCGTAGGATAGATTCACAGTTCACTTCTGTTTGAAGGGAAGGCAAAAATAACAGTCAAATAGGAGATGAAGCATTGGTATTGAATCCGTGACTTCCTGCCTTTCTTTCTGAATTATTGCTCTAAAGAGAAGATAGCAAAACTAAACAAAGCAATAAAGACTCCAACTCTTTGGAGGATCAGGTAGACTTTATTATTTTTCTTAATACGTGTTTTTCTTCAGGTGGATTGCCCATAACAAATACCTTTTTATGTTATTTGAATGCAGTCTTTCTCAGGAAGCAAGCGTGGGCCTTATGTTTCAACTTATTGATAATATTCAGAGTCTGGAAGCTGTCCATACCAACTCAGTGGCTTTCATTAAACATATCAATTCATTTTTCACCAAGTGTTTATTGCCTATAACTGTAGGCACATGTGAGATGTAGCATTTAATTTCATTTTATGTTTTAAGTTAAAGAAGGAATGTTAAGGATTAACTGGAAAACCTTGTGCTTTCCAGGCTGGCTCTGTGCTACTGAGCTAAATTCTCGGCTCTCTTTCACCTAATATGAAGCACAGCATGCATTTGAGTGTGTGAATTCCATCGCAGAATCAAATTCAGTATTTTTCTCATCTTCTCTCTTTAGATGCGAATTTTATTTTCAATGCACCTAAAGATCAATAAAAAGGCACTGGAAATATACATATTCCAGAGAGACAGGCAGAACAGACAGGAAAGACAGACAGACATAGAAAGGCAGAGCAACAGAGAGAGAGAGAGAGACAGAAAGAGAGAGAAGGAGAGAGAAACTAGAGAGAGAGAGAGAAACTAGACTGCCAAGCAGGACTTGAATTTGTGATCCTCATGCCTCGGCCTGCCAAAGTCCTGAGACTTCAGGTGTAACCACTATGCCTAGATATGTAATTATATATATCTTCACCAACCTTGGAACTTTCATTTTACTCTCTGCTTCTATGAATGCAACACTTTGTAATTCAATATATGCCTAAGAACATATAATATTTGTCTTTTTGTGCCTAGTTTGTTTCACATAACATATTTTTTTAACCAGCAGGGTGTTCTCTTTTTAATGGCTAAAGAGTCTTGGATAGTGTAC
Source organism: Dinomys branickii (assembly GCA_004027595.1). Lineage (NCBI taxonomy): Eukaryota > Metazoa > Chordata > Mammalia > Rodentia > Dinomyidae > Dinomys > Dinomys branickii. The sequence continues at coordinate 112,685 of PVLD010003552.1, read as the reverse complement.
ATGTGCTATATTTTGTTATACATTCATCTGTTCATGGACATTTATGTTGATTTCTTATCTTAGTGATTACAAATACTGCTAGGATTAATAGGAAAATTAGTATATCTCTTTAACATACTAATTACAATTGTTTTAAGTAAAGGAGTTAGTGTGTGACTGCAGACAGAGTTTCAGATTGGGAAGGAATGAAAGAAGGGACAAACTGTATATATAGATAACTGGGGTAATTATACTGCTGATGTCTAATGTTTTATTGAAAGGAACAGTTAATGCCTATCTTTTCTTTGCAACCCGTTTTACATGCTTCTATCTCGTAATCTGAACAACTAGTTTGAAGACAACAATACGCAACATAACATCTTCTGGTGAATTCCTACCATCTTGTCTATATAGTTTCCAATGTGGTTTTTTTTTTTTTTTTGGCTTTCATTTCATTTTTTGTTCTCTTTAATGGTTTGATCAATCTTGCATTTTACATCTGGTAATCTGAGCAACTTGGTTAAAGATAACAATATGTAATATAACAACCAGTGTTAATTCCTATCATTTTGTTCTGAAACCCTCTTTAATTTTTATTGTTTTTGTTTTGTTTTGTTTTTGTCTGTATTGTTGATATTTTGCTACTCTTCCATTAGTATTCTCTTTAAAAAAAAAAACTCTAAAAATGAGTAACGATGTTGATTTTACCACAGTATGTATATATGCTACAGGACAGATTGTTAGCGTTTCATGTTCTTGGACATGGAACTCAGGACCAGCTATGGGAAACAGAAGAGAAGAGTGATGTCAGTGGGGAAATAATGATCTTTAGCACAGAAAGCACTGAAATGAAGACATTACTCATGTCCTAGTCAAGGAGGACTAGGGTACATCTGGATCCTATATTTCTGCTATGAGCAACATTGGAAGCATGACAGTCTGGAATTGGCAATGTTTCAAAGAGGGCACCAGCACTGCCTCCTAATGGAAGGATGTGACGTGTAAGGAGCCCAGAAGCTTTCCCTCAGGAACGCTGTATGAAGGTATTCTCAGCTAGGCGCTCCGGGGACCCGGACCAGTCTGCAGGGCTGCCCCCACAGACTGCTGGATTCTGCCCCAACGAGGCACTCCCGGGGCCCAGTCAAGTCCTCGGGTAGCCCCGGAGAACTGCTGAGCTCTGCCCCAGGGAGGAGCTACCGAGGGTCTGGTCGATTTCTCAGGGTCGCCCCTGAGGACCGCATTGATAATCCCCTACTATCTTCTGTATAATTATGTATTTCTTTCATTGTTTTTGAGATAACTGAGTAACAAATATGAAGATGATATTACGTGAAACAGCATTCATTGTCAATCCCCTACTATCTGCCCATAATTTGTATATTTCCTTATTGTTTTTGTGTTCTTCAAGTTTATATTCTCTTACCTTATAAAAAAAATTTAAAAAGGTGTTCCCTTCACTCAATAATATAGAATATTAAATCACAGAAACACATACAAAGTGAAAAACCTGTTTTTCTTTTGTCTAATATGAAGCACAGTGAAAATCTTGTCTGTGAATTCTGACACAGCATCAAACTCAGCATTTTTCTCATCGTCTCTTTCCTGATGTGAATTTTATTTCTGGTGTGCCGAAGGGCCAATAAAGAGGCGCTGCCATAAAATCGGCTGCAATCACAGCCTTGGTAAGATGAAGTAGAATAAAAGCTCAAACATGCTTTTGAGATGAGTCATTCCTTTTAAGAGTTTACCAAGGGAAGAGTCAGTTAATCAGCCCTACTTTCATCGTCCATCTTTAGATAAAAAGAGGGGAGCTGGTCTTTTTCTGAGGACAGTGCTATCACAGATAATATTCGACTTCTGTTAGCGAAGAATCTAAAGATAACGGACACTGAAAAGACTGACTATTTTATGTCACATGTGGGACGTTGATACATTTAGAAAGCAGTCCGGTTCTGTTTATGGGAAGAAAAAGAAGAAAAGTGAAACTCTAAGGTACAGAGCTAGGATTCTTTACCTTCCATCACCTCGTACTTGCCAAAGTTCATGAAAACGTGGGATCGATTAGTAATAATACACGATCATAACTACTCAATCATCTCTGTCATTTTATAAGTGCGTATAAAGTTTGAAACTTTATGCTCTTACAAAACAGAGAATAAGATGGCCATAGTGTATGATTGTGATGGCGATATACTTGTGGCATTTGACAAAATAAACATGGCCTAAGTCCTTATGAATGGAAACACATATTTAACTATTAAATTTCAACCAGCAGAAAATGGTGTGCAGGGTGGGGGAGATAGTTCAGTGGCACAGCGCCTGCCTGGCAAGCGCAGGGTTCTGAGTTGGAGTATCTGTACCAAGAAAAAAAGAAAGAAAGAAAGAAAGAAAACATGGCTTTAACCAGATAATGGCCATGTTGATGTAAGAAAAGCATTTTTTATCTTTTTGTAAAGGAGTAATGGAGTAGATATATTACAGTTAATGGTCAGATAGTCTATCATAACTACTCAGTACTTTATTTTTTATTTATTTTATTTTAAAGACAAAAGAATGGAGACATATGACGAAATTATACAGTATATAGAAGGGAATTAGCACTGGATATTGTATTACATAATGTTATCTTCACATTAGTTGACACAAAAACATTAAAGAGAAGATAGTAGGGAATTTGCACTGAATGCTGTATAATATAAAATTATCTGCACTTCTCTTAATACAAAAACGATTGAGGAAATACAGAATTATAGAAAACATAGAAGGGAATTAGCTCTGGATGCTGTCCAACATAATGTTACCTTCACCTTTGTTACTCAGTTACACAGATGATGGCCCAATTGATCATTCTATTTTTCTCCTCCCTCATCTGCATTGCCCCACCACTCAATCAGTCATCTCCCCTGTGATAATAACTGTACTCCTGGGTTTATCTATACCCCCAGACTCTCGCCTTGGGAAGAGATAAAGCTGCCTCAGACTGTACTATAACATACATGGGTGTATACAAACTGCCATGGTCGGAGGTGGAAAAGCACATATGCTCACAGCAGACCGCCTGTCTCCACCGCATCACCATGCTATGGGTGGGGGCAGGTCCGGTCCGTGAGGTACCCTCAGCGGGGCCCACAGCGGAGCAGCTGCAGTGCCCTCAGCAGAGCAGCTGCAGGGCACGTGCCCCCGTCAGGGCGCCCTCGGTAACCCATTGGGCTCTGTCCCATTGCCTTGATGCCAGAGGCCCTTTCTTCTCCTCCCACCTCCTTCTGATCTCCAGCATTACCATTCCCCACCCCTTCCAGCTGGGCAACGGACGAACTTATGATGCTTGGTATAAGGGCTTGAAATCTCCCTGGCCCATTCTCACTGTGTTAGTTCAGGGTATGAACTGAGACTAAAGATTAGTTCTAGAATAGAGTTGGAGGATTTTTCTCACGTCTGCTGTATGGAGTATATTGTTTTTCAGACTCCCAGTCTGCTGCTTTTCTTCTAATCCATCGCTATGGGTTCCTGTCTTGGGTGGTGGTTGGTGATACACGTGAGCTCTAGTTGCCCGTCTCTGGCTATCCAGTCCAGCGTACCAAGGTGAGAAAACCAAAATAGCCTGTTGATTTTATTGGGCATCGTTATAATCTGCTTTCTCAAGGTCTGTGCAGTTATCTCTATCAGCCATTTCAAGTCTGTGATAATGGACCTGAATTTGCTGCATTTTTATAACATCCATTTGTTGTCTAATAGAGGCCATCAATTTGTTAAGAAGACAAGGTCCTAAGGAAAGAATCACTAATAACACAACCAAAGGTCCCAGCAGGGGGAGAAGGTAGGGTAGGATTCCGTTCCATGCGCTCGAGTGGGTTCTCGAATAACTCTCTTCCTCTCTTTATCAGGTCTTCCTAGAGCTTCCTTATCTTATCTCGAATGATGCCAGACTTGTTTGCATAGAAGCAACAGCGTTCCTGCAAGGCCAAGCAAATCCCTCCCTGTTCTGAAGTTAAAAGATCCAATCCTCTTCTATTTTGGAGGACTACCTCCGCTAAGGAATCTATTTGATCTTGAATATCTTGAATAGTACTAGACAAGGCCTGGACCTCATTAATCAATTGATTAGAGAGCTTGACATAAGAGTGTACAGCAACTCCTAGTCCTGCCGAACCTGTGGCCAGGGCTCCCGAGATTCCTAATCCTACAAATAAAGGAATAAGTGCAACTGCTCTTTTTTAATGGCCTGTGGCATAATCAAGGCTGGGGATGGGAATGGGTGTAATGGGCGGTGACTTTTAGCACAACATTTTAAGATAGACAAGCCTCAAAATGTGTCTTGAGAAACATCCTGGAGGAGTTGTAAAGGTTTAACTTTGCAGTTCTGACTTTGTCCTGGAATTCTTCTCCTTGCCTGAATTGTTAAAGTATATATATCATTATGGCCAGAGCCTGACCTGGTCACATGGTGCAAGGTAAACAACTATGTCCAGGCCTAGACATTCCAATCTATTACCATGGAAACCAAAAATGTATATAAGGTGAGAACAAAGGCAGTTAAGTGCCACATTCTCTGGTTGGGAATGGGGGGTAATGACCGGTCCAAATTGATCCTAAGTTAAAATTAATTAAAAATTCATTTGTTCTGAATGAGTTTTTGGATCCCCTGCAGAGTTTGACCCGATTTCTGATTTTAGCCGCAACAATTTGGGGGCTTGCCGGGATACCCCAAGGTGAATTCCTCTTTTGAAGGGGCCCTGGCCTCTGGACCCCTGGCCCTCTCCTGTATGGCTTGGCGCCCCAGCTGAATTCAGCTCTCACCATCCAGAGTGCTAAGACCTGGAGGCTGTGGCTACAAAGAAGGACAAATGGAGTTTCAACCCTCTGACTGGGTAAGATTCTTATTGGCTTATCTTTCTCGAGACTAGGTTCAGGTTGGAGACTGGGTTTGGGATGGCAAGGGCCCTAGGTATTTTGCTGGCTTGTGGCTCTCAGACGTGAGGAGCGGTCTCAAGCAGCAAGGTTTGGTTACCTGGCCCTTGGTATTTTGCTGGCTTGTGGCTCTTAGACATGAGAGGCGGTCTCAAGCAGCAGGACTCATGCCCTCTGGAGCCGGGAGGAAACGTGAGAAAAGCCGCTGGGGTAAGTGGGCTTTTTACCCTCTAAAGGAGGGATTGCATCTCTCTGGTGTGTGCTGAGAGAAAATCCGGCTTTGTGTTCCAAACCAGTCTCTAATCTGAACTGACAAAACAAGTCAGAAGGGCTAAATTACTTCTCCCGGGATTTTGTTAATTGTCTTGTCCATCTGTCTATGTTTAAAATGCTTGCTCTGTGTTAACCGGGCTGTGCTTGCATCATTCAGTGCGCTCGCGTCGTTCAGTGCGCTAGCATCCAAAGCGTGCCTGCTTTCTGAGATCACAATAAAATGGGTTACATGAGTTGGGGGGAGCTCTGATCTTACTCCTGCCTTTCCGACCTCTGGCAGCTGTTTACTTAAAAGCTTAACAGGTCCTGACCCTGCAGGGCTGCTCCGTAGTGCTGTGATTGCTTCTGTTGTGTGAAGCTGTATCTGCTGTGGAGACAGAGGCGGAGCCTGTAACAGATCCAGATAAAGGAGCAAGCAGAGCTGCCACGCCCCCCAAAAAACAAACTCTATTTAGATCAGTTTGCTAAAAGTAATGTTTGAGTTTCACCTCCCCATCTGGGGTGATTTGTCAACAGATGTTAATTTTGTTTACTTCGGAAGAGGGAAAAACTTTTTAAGGGTGGCTGAGAAACAAATGAGATTAAACATGGAAAAAATCATCAGGCTTTTAAAAAGGCTTCTCTCTGCAGCTCATCATCCCATTGACCTATGTAAGGGGACAAGGGTGTCACAAGCTGCAGAAATTAAAAAAAAATATTACAGGGATAAACAACCAAAATAAATTAACAAATTGCTAATAATGAGTTTTTGTTTATATGCCTGTTAAATTCCAAAGCACAGGGTGAGATCTGCCTGCAGCTTGAAGAGTCACTCCTGTCTGGGGTGAAAAACCCACCCCAATTCTCTTTAAGGAAACAATTGATCTTGTAATAGTTAGGGTTAGAAGCGTTAAGGGCCATTAAAGTGGCCATCAGAATGTCCAAGGTTTGGGTGTCTAAATCAGTTCCTCGCGATTTGGGGAGTGCTAGAGGGTGATAATTGATTTTTGGAGATGTCTGTATTATAATGTCCTCTTTTCATTTTCGTACCTCAATTTCTCTGATCCTGTCTTGCGGTCTGCCACCATCAGAAATATGTATTGGGGTGACCTTGTTCCAGCACACCGGTCTACCTGGGGTGTCACTGCATGAAGGCTGAGCATATTTATAATTTCCCAAAACCCACGGAATAGTGGACCAGTCGCCCCCAAAGGTGCCAAAGGAAGTGTGTTGTAATATGGCCGGAAAGTAGGTTTTATTATTTTTTCCTATGCATTCTTGTACTGACTCATAACAGGAAGAATGCATTTCAGTATAGTAAATACTACATTCCGTGGCACATGATCCTGGCTGGCCATTAATGTTGGGTATCATCAGAAACTTATAGTAACATTTGTAGTTTTGGTAGTAACCTCCCCCTATGTTTCTAGTATATATTAAACAACCCACTTTATTACCACAGCCTGTAGAGCTGGTGTATTGGGTGGGTATGAATGTAGAAGTGCCTCCCCTGCAATCACATGGGGCACCAAACATACTTTGCCATAGCTGATCTAGGTCCACCGGAGGTCCAAAATTACCATCAGAAAGTTGCCACAAGGTGATCAGTACTCCCAGTGTTAGGATCCAGGTTTTGGAATTCATTATCTGAAAAATAAAAGCAAGGAAAAATTCTCAGGGCGATTTTATGTCCCTGGAATCAACGGTGAGGCTGCCCTGTAATTGTTGCTTATGGTCTATCTGTTTTACCAGTCGTTCTGGTAGCCATCTTGCAGATTTCATTTCTTTGGAATAAATGCATACTGATCCTTGGCCCCAAATGAGGACAGGATCTGGGCCATGCCATGAATTAGTTATGGGGTCCCTCCATAATACAGAGGCAAACTGTTTTTGTGTTTCTGTATGCCAGAAGCAAGTGGCTGCTGATTATCCATTGGCATCCAAATTTAAAAACTTGAGGATAAATAAGGAATGAGATAAGATGTTTCTAGGAGACCTTTTTGTGGGGAACCATTCCCCCTTTTTTGTTTTATCAGTGGTAAGTTTAAGAGAGAGATGTGCTCGTTCTGTTATGCCGTGGCCCTGAGGGTTATAAGGAATGCCTTTTATGTGTTGGATATTAAGGCGTTTGCAGAACAGAGCAAAGACCGAGCTAATGTAACCCGGACCATTATCAGTTTTTAATTGCTGTGGGCATCCCAGGACTGTCAAAGCGGATAGCATGTGGCTGATCACATGTTTGGTAGCTTCACCGGATTGAAGAGAAGCAAAAATAAAACCGCTAAAAGGATCTACAATCACATGAACATATTTGAGATTGCCAAATTCAGGAATGTGAGTAACATCCATTTGCCATAATGCATGGGTATTAGTCCCCTTGGATTGACTCCAACATATGGAACCGGGAGGTGTGTGGCACAAGAAGGACAATTTTTGACAATTTGTCTGGCCTGTTCTCTAGTAATCTTATGTAGGAGCCGAAGTGTTTGAGCATTGAGATAATGTAGTTGGTGGCTTTTTTGGGCTAGAATAATCTTGTCAGAAGTGTTATGAGAGCAAACATTTGTCAATATAAGGAGGGGGTTTTGTCCTCGGGTGGCCAGATCAGCTTTGTGATTACCTATAGTAAGAGGTCCTGGCAAGCCACAGTGAGCTCGTAGGTATCCTATAAAAAATGGGTGAGATCTTTTAGTGATCAGTGTTTGTATTTGCCTAAATAAATGTCCGGCATTGGAGGCATGTTTAATTTGGTCAGCTGTTTCTAGTAAAGGAACAGAATGTGCAATATATGCACTATCTGTATAGATGTTGAGGGATTGAGTACGGCATGCAGAGAGAACTGCAGCGACAGCATGAAGTTCCGTTAGTTGAGCAGATGTACTGTGTGTCTTGAAAGTTATAGTTTTATCTTGGAAAACATAAGCGGCTACACCTGTAGAAGAACCATCAGTAAATACCAATAGGGCATTTTTTAAGGGGTGAAATGCTGTGATTGTAGGGAAAACAAAATCATGTCTATTGGCAAATTCAATGAGTTTGTCCGGGGGGTAATGGTTGTCTATGAGCCCTGCGTAGGAAGCCAGAGCAATAGGCTAAAAATCTACAGTTTGCATGAGTCAATTAATTTGTTCTTTGGTATAAGGTTGTATAATGATGTCAGGCTCCTTACCAAAGTAGCATTTTCTTTGTTCTCTGCCTAAATTTATAAGGTTAGAGACTGCCTGATAATATGGCTCAATGACCTTTTTGGGCATAGCGGGTAAATGAAGCCACATCAGGGGTGCTGTCTGCCAAAAGACAGCAGTTGGGGAGAGTGTTGTTTTACATATAATGAACTTTAGGGATTTATCGTCATCCATGAAGGTAACAGTTTGAGAATGAATAGCCTGTTCTACTGTATGAATAGCCAGTCTTCCCTCTGGTGTGAGCTCACGGTGGGATGTGGGGTCGGCTTTGCCATGCAATATGTCATAAAGGGGTTTTAAGTCATTTTTGCTAAGCTTTAAGTAGGGCATAAGCCAGTTAATGTCCCCAAGAAGTTTTTGGAAATCGTTTAGGGTCTTGAGTCTATCTAACCTTAATTGTAATTTTTGGGAGGAGACCCGAGGCCCCCTCATTTGGAAACCTAGATATGTATACGGATCAGTAAGTTGGACTTTGTCAGGAGCTATCTCTAATCCTCTGCATTGCAAGGCAACACGCAATGTATCATAGCACTTTAAAACCTCTTTGCCAGTCTTTCCTGCTATGAGGATGTCATCCATATAGTGAATAATATACATGTCTGGCCAATGGTCTCTTACAGATTTTATTGCAGAAGCAACAAAGGATTGGCAGAGGGTAGGGCCGTTAGCCATACCTTGAGGTAAAACACGCCATTGGAATCTTTTCATAGGTTCCCTAAAATTAACAGCAGGTAGGCTAAAGGCAAAATGTTTTTGATCATCCAGGTGTAAGGGGATAGTGAAAAAGCAATCCTTTAAATCTATGATGACGTTGAAATAGCCTAAAGGTATAGTGACAGGTGAAGGGAGGCCTGGCTGTAAGGCTCCCATCAAGACCATAGTTTTGTTTACTGCTCTAAGATCTTGTAACAGGCGCCATTTACCATATTTTTTCTTAATGACAAAAATGGGAGTATTCCATGGGGAACTACTGGGAATAACATGGCCAGCTTCAAGCTGCTTCTGCACCAGTAGTTGTGCAGCCAGTAACTTTTCAGAGGTGAGGGGCCATTGATTGATCCATACAGGTTCCTCAGATAACCATGTAATTTTCTCTGCATGGATCACAGGAGGATCAATGGTCCCTATGAAAAATGGCCCAACCCATTTCTACCGGTATTGGCGGTGGCCTCTATGGGTTGTGTAATCCCTGTATTGTTTTTTCCTACGCCTTGGCCTGGTAGATATCCATTTTTTAACATCTGGGCAGTAACAACAGTATTAGGGCTACCCATGATGATCCCCATTTGAGACAATAAATCCCTGCCCCACAGATTTCCTGGCAGTCCAGCTATAACATAGGGTTGTATAGTGCCTTGGTTACCTTCTTTGCCCTTCCAAGTCAAAAGCTTTGAACTTTTTTCTGGATTTTGGCTTTGGCCTATTCCTTTAAGATGAGTCATGGTGGCATCCAGGGGCCAAGCTGTAGGCCAATCTTCTTTTTTAAAGATAGTAACATCTGCCCCTGTGTCTATTAGCCCTGAAAACTCTTTGACATCTAACCACAGAGACATAAGAGGCTTTTGTGTTGAGATGGCTTCTGCCCAATAAACATCTGATGATCCAAATCCCTTGTTACCTCTTAGTTTTGACATTATTTTATTGGATGTGGAGATTAACGGTAGAAGTAATAATTGGGCAAACCTTTGTCCTGTCATAATGGTATTAATGTTTTTGGGAGAGGAAGTCATGACTTTTATTTCACCATTATAATCATTATCTATTACTTCAGGAAACACCTGTAATCCATTAAGTGTAGAACTGCTGCGTCCTACTATAAGGCCAAATGTGTCCCTAGGTAGGGGGCCATAAATTCCCATAGGGAGAATTTGAACTCCCATTTCAGGGGTTAATACTGTGTGGGTGGTGGAACTGAGGTCCAGTCCTGCGCTCCCTGCTGTGGCTCTGTAGAGGTCTGAAATGGATTGTTGTTTTGTGGAACAAAGCTGAGTGCTGCAAAGATTTGTTTGGATTTGGGGGCCTGGGGCTGGCCCCGATTTCCATTTCCCTGCATCAGGGGTAATTCCTTGCCTTCAGCGTCCCTTTTGTATCTGCATTCATTAGACCAATGTTTTCCTCTCTTGCATCTAGGGCATATTCCTGGTGTCTTTGTGGTAGGGTTGTTAGTGGAACCTTTCCTGCAGTTTTTGGCAAAATGACCAGTTTCCCCACAAGTAAAGCATTTGTTTCTATTTTGTTGTGATAAGAATTGTTGGACTGTACACCCTTGTAGAGCAGCAGCCATAGCAAGGCCTTGTTGGTAAGCAGCTCCAATGTCAGAGCAGAGGCGTATATAGCCTGTTAAATCAGTCTTTTTTCTATATGGCCGAATGGCAGCCTGGCAGGCAGCGTTAGCGTTTTCAAAGGCCAATTGTCTAACAAAATCTGTGCCTGCATCAGCGCTACCGAAGATTCTACCAGCTGCAGTAAGTAAGTGATGGACAAAGTCTGCAAAAGGCTCATCTGGCCCTTGTTTAATACCAGTGAGAGAAGAACTCATGTCCCCTTTAGAGGGTAACTTCCTCCATGCTCTAGTAGCGGCTGCTTGGATTTGTGCATAAAGCCCTATATCATATTGCATCTGGGCATCATTAGTAGCATAAATGCCATCTCCTGCTAGCACATCAAAATTCCATCCATTGCCCGCTTGAGCATTACATCCAGCAGTATCTTTGCAGTTTTCCATATATTCTGATTTCCATAGGAGATAATCTCCTCCTGAAAGGGTTGCTCTGGCTAGTGTTTGCCAGTCCCCAGGAGTAAGCCAATTAGTAGCTATAGGATCCAGGATTGCTGTAGTATAGGGAGCTGTAGCTCTATACTGGGCTACTGCTGCTTTTAGTTCTTTTATCATTTTAAAATCAAAAGCGGTAAGATGGCGGTAGGTTTGTCCTTTTGTGTCTGTTGTTTCAGACACCAGGAATGCTTCTATATCATCTAGATCTATTGTAGAATGTAATCGGGTGAAGACTTTGGGATTATGCTCCTTATGGGCGGGTTTGCATTATGAGGGCTCTCTGGTTTGGTCTCGCTTTGAGCAGTAGACTTCCCTATCTTCAATCTTTCTAATTGAGCTATGAGGTGTTGGTGTTCCTTTTCTAACTTTATTTGCTCCTTAAGAAGCTCAATTTTATCCCTTAATTCTTTTCTGGGGTCAAGAACCAGGTATGCTGAAAGGGGAGCATTGGGATTAGTGCCATATGGCAGAGGACGTTGGACATTGGGTGGCCAAGATGGCAGCAGGAGGGGCCCAGGCTGTAGCTCTGGATTACGATACTTGGTGGCCTCCTCTGCCAAATCATTTCAATCCACGTCATCATCATCCATTTTGGCTTCTAGAACTTCCGACAAGTCAGGGTATATTTTAACCTTAGATTTAGCCCCTCCCAAGTCAAGAGGACTGGATGTAACTTCCAGTTTCAGACCGGATTCAAACCAGTTCAAACCAGTTTTTGAAGGCCTCGTCTTTTTCATGTCAACCCCAGAGGACTCTTTGTTCTTAATCCGTTTGGCCTTTTCGTCCTCACTATCACTCTCAAAAGACATAAGGTCTTCATTTCCCTTATTTACATCTGTTTGTTTATGAGTTACATCCTGTTTTGAACTAGTCTTTAATAAATCTTCCTATAAAATATTTTCGCCCTTCTTGACCACATTAGCAACCACAGGATCACAATGTCTTTGTGATATAATCTCATCAATTAAATTCCAGTATGAAAGGCAGTTACTAGAACCTTTTCAGGCCCAAAGGCTGTATAGTAGTCTTTAAAAGCATCACCAACCCTTTCCATTCTTTCGTGTCAATGGTCCCCTCAGTAGGGAACCAAGGGCAAACTTCTTTAATATAATCAAAAAACTCACACAGTTCTTTAATCTTAACCTTTACTCCTCGCACCTTTAAAGCCTTTCCTAGGCCTTCAACAAATATATCATGTTGACTCATTGCTTGTCCCATAATCGCTGTTCACTTACCGACGTGTGACAGATGCGGCAGGCTCCCACGCCATCCGATCCTCCTTTGTTTTCTGTTTTTTGTTTTCTGTCGAGCTAGCTCCACGACCTAGCATCCCTCACTGGATCCCCCGTGCTTGAGCCCCACGTTGGGCGCCATTTGACCCAACCCGCGGGTAGTCAACAAAGACTCTAGAGGGGAAGTGGGGATGAGAAAGGGACAAAAGACACAAGAAATGGAGACAAGACAGGATTCTAATCAAGTCTCATTTATTAGGCAGAAACCTTGGGTATATATACAGTGCAGAAATGGGGAGGTTGACGTCAGCAGGTAACTAAGCAACAGAGGGAGGTCCGGATAGCACGTAACTTAGGGGATACAGAAACCTAACTCAGAAAAACAGAAACTTAAGATAGAAACTGAAACTTAATTCAAGAAGACTTTTAAGATGGCTGATATATTACAAAATGGACCCTGACCGCAGGTCTGTCAGTGGTCTCCCACAGTGTCCTAAAATGTATATCTTAAAATTATACATTAATTGAACATGTGATATTAAGCCACGGTAGAGAATACTTACACACAATTTGAATATCTGCAGAGTTGACTCAAAATAAATAAAATGTTAATAGTACTTATAGGAAAATTATTTGGAAATTAGCTTTTCTTCAGCCTTCCAATTGGTAATAAATAATTACTATAATGATTAAAATAATGATAATTTTTTTTAAAACTCCAAATTTTCTTGCGTCAAAAATTTTATCCCTTATCTTTTATTTGAAATACTGTGTGATAACATTATCTTCTTGAAATTGTTATATTCACAAGGAAGTAAAGACTTAAGCTCATTTATGAAAAAGTTATTTAAAAAAAATTCTCTACTCCATACCGCAGAATTACCACTTGCATACCTTTCAGGAAATTTTTGGAGATCTACTGTTAAAAAATTCAGTGAACAACCAAAGCAAAAACAAAATTAGTGCAGTGAAAAGCCAGAACAAATACTTAGAAGCTATCAAAGAAATTGCTTTTGTTGAAGAGGTATATCTTTGACTGAAAATGAGACAAGCATTACTCATTGTATACAGATGGGTTAGACAATTGTCTGTCTTACCTAAATCTAGCCAATTTTGTTACTCTAGCAAAGAATATTTTCTTGGGTGCAGTGTTGTCTTGGACTAGAATCAGATTGAAGACCAGTTCTGAATATAATGAAAAATAGGTTTGATGAAATGTGCTACTTCTGAAGAAAGCCACCATCTCCCAATCTGTGTTATGGATGACAGAATTTTAGTCTCAAGGATTCTTTCTGAAGAAAATACACCAAATGCAAACACATTTCAATATCTCCTCATACTAAACACTAGTAATCAGAATTACCCGCAAGTGTGGAATGCTTAGAATTTATTACAAAGGCAGTGATTTTGTACAGACCATTATAAATTTTATTACATCCAATAAATACTGCAATTGGCTTGAGTTATGTTCTGTTATCATTAAATGAGTCCAGTTTACATTTAATAAGACCAATATGGAGTTTTTTGAACTACTATCACATTTACATACCCTGCTGTCCAACAGATGTTTTTTACAACTTCCTTCTATGACTTCTTTCAATTGTGTGCAGCTGGTCTGAAAAGCACTATGAAGAAAATACGGAAAATGACAGATAGTCATCCAACCGCTACTCAGTAAACAATAGTATTCTTTCCTATTGGCAGACAACTAAAGAACTATAAATGTCACCTCTCACAGAGATACAATTTATTACAACATAAAACTAGAGCAAAGACTCCCCAAAAGAAGTTTTATTTTTTAAATTGACACATAGCAGTGACTCTTTTGTAAGCATATACAATTTTCTCATTACCTCCTCTGAAATATTCTCTCCAAAGTAATGGAATTCATAGAATTTCCACTACTTTTTCAAAGTCAAAAATATTGTGAAAATCTTTGAACTAGAACTGATCTATCTGAAAGTCATGTTGACATTTACACATGGTTGTCAGTTAAATAGACACTCAAACTTTTATTGTTTCAAAGTTACGCTTGTCTTTTTTCTTTAACACTTCAGCACTTTCAGAGTTTTGGATGCAGGAAGAAACCTCATTGCCAGCAAAATAAAATTATGTTATAATCATAAAGCAAGAGGGGATCCTTACTAATGCCTACTCAATGCATATTTGGATAGTAAGTATGAACAATTTCAACTATGTGGCATTTATTTTTATGTGGTATAGTTATTCTTAAATGTAAAATTGTATATTTGTACTAATTTTTAAAAAACAGAAAAAGTATATGTGGTAGAAAAACTTAATCTTGCTTTTTTGATACACTAGGTAAAACACAACTTCTACAAACATCAGAGTGGGATTATCCTACTTACTATAATATAAAGATTTTCTTAGAATTCTTTATTACTCTCTATTATATTGTTCTAAGCTATATATTTTAAATTTTTGTTAGTTTTTAGGTCTCATTTTATTATTGTGCCTGCTTTATAATGTATCCAAAATAGTTCATTAAACTTGATTAAATATTGAAAAGCTTATGCGGTTTGCACCAATTTTTCCTAACAATTAGCTTGAACAAAAGGAAAAATATCACTTAAAACTTGCATCCAGGAAGAAGGAGCAGGAGAAAACAATGTGGTGTTGGAGAAAGAAGACACAATGACAATTGTATGTTTCTCAACTAAGAGGAACGTACTATGCGTAGGAGAGGAATACGCAATAATTTGGTGGTGAATGGAAGTTTGGAATTAAAAAAATTAAACCAAATTATTTTATGAATGGTCTGTCAATTTCTACTTTAAGAAAGCATGTGGCTTTCTGCTTCAAAATAAACAAGTAGACTTTATGAATTAAACTGTCATAGTTCTGTGTTAACTAGTACAATGTGCAGTGTTAGCTTTCCAACTAAAAATTGTCAAATTAGAAACTTAAATACAGACGTCAGTGTGGATTTAGAAAGTCAGAAGAAAGCATTGCTGATCATGATCTAAATAAAGATGAAAAAATCATTGCTGATTGCAATTTAAATAAAGATGATCCAAGGCATTATCACCAGTATATGTACTTTTCAGTTTAATTGGTGAATGTTTGCAATAGGCAATAATTACATTTGATTCATCATTTTTGGATACTGTTCTTCCTCCTCCTTCCTTAACTTCTCCTACTCCCTCACTTTGCCTATTTCTTGCCATCTCTTCTTTTCTCACTCTGCATTTGTTTGTTTCTTTTTTTTTTACAGGGAGAGAGAGAGAGAGGAGAAATTTCATGTCATAAAATCAGCAAGCGAGGGTGTTTGGTGGGAGTGATACATGGGCCCATGAACATGTGATTTATTCTTTTTTATTTTAAAAGTAAAGGAAGAAAACATATTAACAAACAGGCATCCATTTACAAAATAGCGTAACAATACAAACAATACAGAGTTACAGACAAAGTGGTAGGAAATTAACAATGGTTACTGTATTACATATTGATATCTTCAAAATGGTTTCTCAAGAGAACAAATAGAGACATGTAATAATGCTCAAACAAGTAATCATTAACGGCTCCTTTCAGTAAAGCAATAGAAGACAATAGTCCCACTGTTAGCGGTCCTGTGTACACGTAGAGGCGTAATTTCCCCATCTTTCCTTTCTCCTTTCCCGCACCCTACTTACCCATTGCTTTTGATCATTTTCCTTTCATGACTATCATACCTCCTAGTTTTTATTCACTCTTTCAGGTTCTTACACTGGTGAGACAATACATTGCTTACACATGTAAGTCTGATTTATTTCACTAATGAGTATGATCTCTAGTTGTGATGATTCACCTATAAAATCCTCAATTTTATCTTTCTTTATAGCTGAGTAATCCTCCACTACATAAAAGTGCCACAATTTTTTTATCCAGTCCTCAGTGGGTGGACATTTGGGTTGCTTCCACAATTTAACAATTACTAATTGTGCTGCTCTGAACATAGGTGCACATATATGGCTGTGAACTGATGTTTTCAGATCTTCTGGGAAAATACCCAGAAGGGGAATAGCTGGGTTGAATGCGACCTCCAGACCTAGTTTGCTGAGGAATCTCCCAACTGATCTCCACGGTGGTTTCACCAGTCTGCATTCCCACCAGCAGTGGAGAAGAGTTCCTATTTCTCCACAGCCTCGCCAGTATTTGTTATCGGTTGATCTCTTAATGGTAGCCATTCCTACTGGGGTTAGGTGAAATCTCAGTGTTGTTTTAATTTGCATTTCTTGAATGACTAATCACGTTGAACATTTTCTCATGTATTTTTTTGCCATTTGTATTTCTTTATCTGTGAAGTGAGTATTCATCTCAGCTGCCCATTTTTGGATTGGGACTTTGAATTTGGAAAGGTTCATGTTTTTTAATTATTTGTATGTTCTGGATAGAAGACCTTTGTTCAAGGGACAGTCAATTAAATTTTTTCCCAATTTGTGGGTTTTCTTTTTATTCTGTGGGTAGTTTCTTCAGATGTACAGACACTTTTCAGTAGGATGAGATCCCAGTTATTGATTCTTTGAAGTATTTCACGA
This sequence comes from Dinomys branickii, assembly GCA_004027595.1. NCBI lineage: Eukaryota > Metazoa > Chordata > Mammalia > Rodentia > Dinomyidae > Dinomys > Dinomys branickii. Next base: position 95,815 of record PVLD010003552.1, on the reverse strand, counting down.
TCAGTTTGGTTTTGGTTCTTGAACTTTTTGCCTACCCCAATGACTTCAAGGTTTTTACGTACTTTCTCTTCCCACTCTGCATTTATAAATTGGGCTTATTTCTCTTAGATTTGTGTTCTCAAGTTCCATACATTTTGATGGAAATGATACGATTTCATTCTTCCTTATGGTAGAGTAATATTTCAATTTTTGTGTCGTATCTCATACATAATATATATTAATATCTTATATAATATATTGATAATATATTATTAACAATATATTATATATATTATATACTGATATCAGCAATGGTTATGATAGTTTATATTCCCACGAACAATTTTGGAGGGTTCCTTTTTCTCACACCATGTGTGTGTGTGTGTGTGTGTGTGTGTGTGTGTGTGTGTTCTTGGTGGTAGCTATTCATACAGAAACCAGACACAATCTCATTGTTTTGATTTTCATTTCTCTAATGAGTAAAGCCATTACAGATTATTTCATTATTTATTGAACATATGTGCTGCAAAGTTTGAGAAACGTCTATTCATTTCTTTTGCACAATTTTTGAATGAGTTATTTGTTTGGGGATTCTAATTTATTTATTTATTTTTTAGTTCTTCAGACATTCTACATAGTACTTTTCATTCCAAAGATTAAATAGCAATATTTGTCCCATCCTCAAGTTTGCTATGAATTCTATTGATTGTGTCCTTTGTTATGAAGAATTGCTTTTAATTTAACATAGACCCATTTGTTGATTTTTGGTGCTATACCTTGTGCTATCAGGGTTCTCTTTGTGAGGTCCTTGTCTACCCTAAGTCTTCAAATATTTTTCCTATGTTATCTTCCAGCAGTTTTGCAGTTTCTGTTTTTATACCTAGATCTCTGATCCATTTAGATTTGGTTTTAGTTCAATGTGAGAGAGATGATTCTAGCCTCATACTTCACAGGAAAGCCAGTCTTCCCAGCACCAGCTACTAAAGAGGCTATTCTTTCTCTCAGGGAAGTTTTTGTCCTTTTGTCAAACATCACAAATTATACAAGTAAAGAGATGTTAAATAAACTTTTGACTCAACAATGGGCTTACAAAAACAGAAAATAAACTTAAAACTTTCTAGAATAAAATGGCAATAGTCATACAATATATCAACACCTATTGGAAAGAAAACAAGCACTTCTAACAGAGAATTTTGTAGCTCTCGAGTTCTCACATTAGAAAAATAGACCATTTCCAAATCAATAATCTATTGATTTTTCTCAAGGTCCTAGAAAAGCAGGAGCAATCCAAATCCAAAACATGTAGAGGGAAAGAAATTTTAAAGATCAGAATGGAAACCAATGAAAATGAGACTAAAAAAAACAAAGGGTGAATGAACAAAGGAGTCGTTGTTGTTTTGAAAGGATAAATAAGACTGATAAACAGGCAAATTCACGAGCAAAAGTATATGAAAAAAACACATCAATGCAATTGAAAATGAAAGAGGCAAAATTACAACAATCATCACTGATGTTCAGAGATTTATAATAAAGTAGTTTGAAAACTCACTTTCCAGTAAACTGGAAAATTTAGAAGACATGGATAAATTAATAGACACATATGAATTATCAAAAAATGAACCTCAGAGGTATAAAAAACCTGACCAGACTGGAAAAACAAGGAAGTATATACAATATGAAAATTATTTTAAATAAGAAAATCCAAAACACAATGGATTCCCAATGAATTTTATCAGAATTTAATAGAACAATTAATGTCAATACTTCACACACTTCTCCATGAGACTGAAGAGGAAAGAATGCTGCTGAAGTCATTCTATGCAGCCAGCATAATTCAAATAACAAAACGGGACAAGTTCTCAACTAAAAAAGAAAACTGTATGCAATATATTTGAAGAACATAAATGTACAAATTCTCAGTAAGGACCTTGCAAATAGAACGCAACAAATCAAAATCAATTACTTCCAGGCAGTTGTGAATGGTTATAGGACACAGCAGTTCTATACACAAATTGAAAAATCTAAGGAAAATTAGAAGCTGCACATGGTGGTGCACTCTTGTAATTCCAGGTCTCAGGAGGTGAGGCAGGAGAATCGCTGTGAGGTCAAATTCAGCCTAGGCTATCTAGTGAGTTTAAGGCCAGTCTGAACTACACAGTGAGACCTTTTCTCAAGAAAAAAAAAAAAAAAAAGAAACAAAAATTATAATTTGAAAATTTGTATGTTTGAATCTTTATGGTGACACTTGTAGCTTACATGATGAATAGGATAGAACATAAAATAGTTTGTTTTTCTGTTTAGTTCACTTGAATTTGTTTCTGTATTTAAGTACTGGAGATCAGTGTTTGAAATATTAACATGTCATGCTAGAGAAACTCACTGAACTCTACTTCCAGCCTTTTAAATTTTTGACTAAATTTTTAATGTATGAGTTTAGTTTCAACTGTTGTACTCAAATTATGTGTCAGTAGCTTCTCCTAACTCTATTTGATTAAAATGTATTAGCATTAACACATACTTATACCAATGATTACCCTCATAATTTCCACTGCATGAACCATTAACATCTGTAACATAATTTCTAGGGCTTGCGTTTGTGAAGGGATTGCATTTTTTGAAACATAAGATTCACAAATCCTATATTGATGTTTTAGTATCAGATTCATTATTCCTAACTGACACAGATAATCAGGCACAAAGGATAAAGTAGCAAGGTGCAAAAGTCTCAGTGGAAGAGGTGTGCATGCCCATGTGTAGCAGACTTTGATTTCAATTGCCGGATGCTCATTTTATAACATAATTGGGTGACAGCAAAGATATGAGAAGTGTGCACTTTCTCCTCCCTGGATTTTGTATTTTTATACTAAATCACAGAACAATTTTGTACCATGATATCCTTTAGTTTTCAGGCAACCAGCAACTTACTTAAGGTCTTGTGTTTACACGTGTTCAGTTTATTGTATAGCTCCTCGTTTTCTTAGGAAATATTTGATCATGATATCAGGAAAGTTCCTCATCTTTTATAAGTGGAGGCATGTGACATGTCTTCTACATTCTTGGCTAGTAAGTATAAAACAACACATTACTCAAGGCGAGGATGAATGTATATTTTCATTCTACTAAGATGCGAGTTGTTTGTGCATAGTTTAATCAATAATAATTCTTACAGATGCAATAAACAAGTAAAGTCTAGTGGCAAATCCAAAGGGGGATGACTTCATAGAATCTTTTTAAATTCATACTACAAGAAAGAGCAAAATCTCACCCAAAATGAAAATGGATTATGCATGCAGGGGAGATTCTTGTTTTCACAGACGAGGTGAGGGAACTTAAAAGAGATCAAGTGTCCTCTTTTGAATGTTATTTTCTCTGTTGTTTTAATGAGATTGAATAAGAGGCTACTGTCCCAGGAAAATGGCCCATAACACAAGTTGCGATGATGAGCTGTGACAGACAATTTAAACAAAGTGTTAAAATTGTCCTACACAAGTAGAACAAAAAAGTCTTGTGTGGTTTAGGGAAGGAGATGAAATGGTCTTCATAAGGAAAGGAGATGGGATGCTTTCCAGTGATGAACTGAGGAACAGAGTTGATAAACAAAGCTAATTTAACCCAAAACTGGGAACCTTAGGTGGCAGTTTGGGTTTCAGGGTAAGCAATGTGGAAGGGCAGCCTGCCCCAGAAAGAGAGAGTAGTGTGTGGTAGAATAGAAAAAGACAGACTTAGTGGTTACAAAACAGAATATTTGCAGAAAACAAAGATTTTTATCAGGGTAGGTGGGATACAAAGATTCACAGGCTACAATTCATCTTTAAAAAGCTGTAAGTACCACGGTGAAATTAACATGTTGAAAAATTTCACTTGCATGCTTCCAGTTAATAGAATCATAATGCATCTTCTCAAGACCATTGTTTCTAGAAATATATCACATGTATCTAAAGAAGTATTTTTAAAATAATATGATTCTATCATCACAGGAAGAATATCTAGGAGAAATAATTTTGGGGGCCGTCATCCACACCTGAATGAGATGCCTGGATTAATATTTTCTTCAAATTAAAATGAAAAAATTAGCCATACAGTAAAGAAAAACAATGAAAATATTTAATAATGTGCATTTTATGTCTCTTTAAAAATCAATAGGCCTCTCCCTTTCAATGAATTTTCTCAAAATGTCCAAGAATGTACTACGAGGGATGGCTAGCACAGATCTTAAATTCATTTCTACTCTGACCCAAATGTCCATTTCTTTTTTTTTAGTATTAAGAAGTATACAGACTATTCTGGCAACCTTGAATTTGAAAATCTTCAATTTCAAATCTGGAAAAAAACATCCAGATATTTTGACCTCTTGCTATTCATTAAAAAATAGCAAAATTGTAATTTCAGAGCTTAGATTGTGTACAGGGCATGTAGGATTCCATTTTGCTATGGATGTTGTAAACCTGTGGTGATAACAATAAAGATTTTGTCAGAAAAACTTCGATAAGGCATAGGGTGGGAGCTGGGGATATAGCTCAGTGGTGTATAAGCGCTTGCCTAGCAAGCACAGGGTCCTGAGTTCGATCCCCAGTACTGCAAAAACAAAAACAAAAACAAACAAACAAAAAAAGGAGTAGGGTGATGAAATGCCTTAAATAGCCACATCTTGTATGTAGTGCTTATTTTTTTTTTTCATATTCCATCCTACAGTTGGTTACTACAGCTTTAAATTCCAGTGATATAAAGAAGGAGTGTTTCTGGGAGGGAGGGGGCCTGAACTCCTGCAATCCCAGCACTGGGGAGGGTGAGGCAGGAGGATTACTGTGAGTTCAAGGCCAGCCTAAACTACATAGTGATTCCAAAGTCGGCCTGAGTTACACAGCAAGACTCTCCCAAAAAACAGCCAAATAAAATAAAGAAAATTAGTATTAATGAAGATATATAGATGCATAGATTCACATACATATATCACGTAACTGATGTGATGAATATACTTTTATAATTTATAAATAATTTTTATATTTTATGCCTCTGTTTTATATACATGAATCCATCAAATATAAAATTGTTCTGTATTTCATATATATATATATATATATATATATATATATAATATATATATTGTTGCTTTAAAGCCTTGGCAACAGGAAGGTCATACAAACTGTCCATACTATCTGTATGGTTTTCTAAATTACACATTGTTAAATGTTATTTTTCATGCACCCTAACTTGTCCTTTACAGAAATATTTCTTTTTCTGTTGTCATGTGACAAAATCTATGAAAATAATTATGCTATAATTATGTAATCACTCACTCGGGGCCTTTCTTAACATTGCATATTATTATTGATTGAGGATGTGCATTGTGGATTCAAAGTGCTCTTGAATTCCTATTTTATAAAGACATGTACTTATTTTACCTTTCTGCTTCCAGCCATCTGACAGCTTACATTGCTCTTGGTAATGGTAGGTTTGGGCGCACATCATATATTTATTTTCCAATCTGTTTGTTACTTTAATAGCTGTGCATTTTGCTCAAACCTGCAATAATTTCCTATTTGCCTGCTTTGTACTGAGTTTGAACTTTTGTCACTGAAGTTCCTTTTGTTTGTCCTTGACTTCATCTCTAATGTTGCCCTAAGTCAGAATATATGCCTTTGTATCCTGTCAGCTTTGTGCATGTCCTCCAAGCTACATGTAGTGAGGAATAATAGGTGGTGAAATTTTTGCACCAGTTAGTCCATTGTAATACCTGAAATTCTGGCTAATCCAGCACTTATGTAAGACCTGAGTGAAAAAAAACTTTGTGGAAGCTTCTCACATTTATGAGTCAATCTCCTCTGTCTCCAATGAGAAGGCAATGGATTAGAAATCATGTACTCCATAAGGGTTGTCTTGGTTACTTTTCTCTTCTGAGACAAAATACCTGATGCCCAAAATTAAAGAAGGAAAAGTTTATGTAGCCCACGGTTTGTGGAGGCCTCAGTTCATACTAGGCTGGCTCCAAGGCAGAGTGGCACATGGCGGGGGGCCATAGTTTGTGGCAGCAGAAAATATCAAAAGCAGCAAAAACAAGAAGGGAGAGGCAGAAAGAGTAAGTCTCCCCACACCTGATATTGTATGCGGGCCACCCGGCCACCCATCTCCGGGCAAGTGTAGCGCTCACTAGAATCCCAGCCTGTGACTACAGGAGGCTTGAGGAGGACATCTAGACACAAACCATAACAAAGGTTTTGAAAATCGCCATTTGTGACTCCCATCCCTGTAAGATCCTTCCCTTAGGATGTGAAGACGTTCCCTTGCTGTGTAGACATTTTGTGAAGTTGCAGCTTTCCTGCAAAAAATGTATTGCATGGTAGCAAAAACTTCCTTAATGGCTACAGACCATTTGTTTGGCTTTTCTCAGCTAAGTGACAGTCTCTTTGTCCTCAGAACAAATCCCATCCTTACCCTTTCAACACGTACATCAGTGCTGGAAGATTGTCAGGTGGATAATGAGAATGCTGTGGCTGGCAAAGAAGCCGTGTCAAACCTCGGAAAATGATGGGCAGCCGTTTTCCATCCCTTTCCCAGGGCAGATGTCTTATTTTCCTGCCACTCTTCCAGCTTCCCATTAGTCACACCTTGCCTGATCTGGTGAGATTTATCGGACAAGCGATTTTCATCAGTTACGTGGCAGTTTCTACTGTCCAAACTTGTCATGAGCCCCACTGCTTTTTCAGCGTGTTTCAGCACATGCATCTGATGAGGTGATGAAAACATCAAGGCCTGCAAATACTTTCTCCTGTTTTGTTCCATTGGAAGATCTCCTGCTCAGGTTTCACACGTTCACCCCTGGGGCAGCCACTCCGGAAACTGGCCTGGGTCTGCCTGTCCACAACCACCTACGGTCAAAACTGAGGGGGGGGTGTTCTTTTTATTTCTGTTAGGAAAGTAGTCTGTGTATTCACCTGTCATTGCCCTTCACACAGCTTGATAACACGTCAATCTCCCGCACTAAACTGCAAGCTCAATGAGAAGCTGTGGATCTACATGTACAAATGAAAAATCAAAGAAGGTGTGAAGAGACAAAACACTCAAAGCTCCGTTTTATTAAAATGAAAGCAGCTTTGCATCCTTTCTGTGGGTTGTATGAGACGCTTGAAGTGAGAAACCAGTAATTTGTTTAATATTTGGCCTGTGGAAGGTACTCCTTTTCTACTAACTACTATTTATTTATTGTGTGTCTTTAATTTCTCCCACTTATGGTTTGAGCCTAACGCTGAGTGTTTCATTTCTACCACATTCAATTCATTTGCATATTTTCATCATTCCGTTTTCTTCTAACATTGCTTTGTCATTTTATCTCTCTAATAATTTCAGATGTACAAAAGTATGTGGAGAATTGAGCTGATGGGGACAGGGCTGTATTTAATAGCATCAATTAAATTCATAGGAAGCAATCTTTTAAATATTATGATCTACCAGACTGAAAAACATTTCTGTAGAAATATTTGAAAGCTGAGGAGGAAGCTGCTAATGAGCAGTTTAAAATTAGCGTGTAACTATGAAAGTCAAATAGGCAATAAGAGAAGACTTATACACGATGTGCACAATGAATCACAGAACCTACTTTAAGTGCATAAGTTAAGGCATACACAGAATATGTAAGAACTTATCATTTAATAAAAGTAAATATTTATTTTAATCAATATATAAGTATCTGGATAAAATAAGGAGTAACTATGGGTATGGAATGGTGATTAGTGAATGAATTGGTAAAGAGTTAGTGAAAGAAGCAAAAAGATTATGTTTGAAATCTTATATCAATACATATTTGTTTAAGCACAGTATTTACAAATGAATGGATACTATCCGGAAAGAATACTTATAAAATTTTGAATATTGAAACTGAATGAGTGCATACAAAAGGAAATGAAAATTTGAGGAAATGTAACTCCATTTTTGTCCAAAGCACCGTGTTGCTTTCTGGACTTCATGGGATCATTTGTTGTGTACTATATAACAACTGAATATTAATTAAAAGTACACATCTATTGTCTTTAACCTAAATTTTTGGCTTTAGCCCAAAATATTAATTTTAAAGAGTAAACTATTTAGCAGGAATACAGAACTTGTGAAATTTCTGATGTCTAGTGTGTTTAAAAACCTACTATCTGCAGTGTAAGTGGGAACCTGGAAGATAAATAATAAATGAAACTCACATCCATGGACTTTCTCAGTGAGTATGAGATTGCTCACCAGGGAGTGCTCCTGTTGAGTATACTTTGCAATAGTGCAATAGAATGAGCACATAAACACAGAATCAATTAAAATATTAATGAACAATTTAAAGTTTGTAATAAATAACAGCAACTAAAAATACCCTCAGTGCCTGTCAAAGAAAGAAATTCTTTCTTGTTTCACCTCTTCTGCTTAAAGCAATGGAAATATGTTTTTTCTGTTACCCTTCTCTAATTTTTGTTCTAGGAACACTTGCCAATTTTCTAGGCTTTAAAAAATATCTTATTTCTATGATCCTTATGTCTCTTTAGCTGAGGCAGATAAGGCAGTTGAACCAAATTCTGTGTCCCAAAGGGATCTGTGACATTTGCTCAGAGTTGAATGAAACCTATGTCATCTCATATCCCCTGTCATCTGCCCACAGCTAAATTAAACTTGGGGTTCTTGCAGTCTAGGAAATGTCTTGCACCACAGACACTGCTTATAAATAGCACATATAATAAAAAAGAGGGTGAGGAAGGGTGGAAGAGAACAAGAAGATGAAGGGGTGAGGGAAAAGAAGAAGAAAAAGAAATGAAGGAAAATATAGAAGCTAAGGTACTATTTTGGCTATAGATAAAGTTAAGAATAAGAGTGTATTAGTACTCAACTGTGTTCCCGAAAGTGGGGTTAGTGTTTCAATTGAAAGCCAGATGTTGTTAAATTACATATTCATTATAATTTTTTTTTTGTCTGTTTGAGACAGGGTCTCACTATGCAGTTCAGGCTGGTCTTGAACTCACTTTGTAGCCCAGGCTGTCCTCGAACTCACAACAGTCCTCCTGCCTCAGGCTTGCACATGCTAGGGTTACAGGTGTGTGCCACCACGCCCAGCTTCATTATGATGTTTGGATGTTCAAATTTTCCCCTGATCTCTCCCTTTTGTATTGACCGGCTGCTTCTCCTCACTGCTTTCCCAGCTCCGTTTCATTCTTGTCTCACATATGCCGTACGTGCACATCCTCTTCCATACGCCATTTCTCCCAATTTCTCTTTGTTTTCCTCTTCACTTTGGTGTTATTCCACCCTTAACTTGACTACATAATAAAAACTTGCAGACATTAGAAAAGAAGAAGCCAAAACAATTTTCAGTTTATGTTGAGGCAGCCTGCTGCAAGGTAGCTCTGTGAAACAGCGTGTCCCTGAGGGCCAGTCTATAGTGATCTATTCAAATGCCGTGTACCAGCCATGCTCCACAAACTAAGTGAAGACAATCTTTCTTTAGATGACAGCGTGCTGATGAGTATTCCCAGGTCCGAAGTGCAACCCAGATTCTAATTAACCTGATTAAAGCTTTGGTGCATGATTCATTTCTTTCCATCTATGGATCAAGTTGTCACTATCTATTTGGATATTCATCTTTTTTCCTGTTACTTCCTTATCAAGGAAAGTGTCACAAATAGAAGCAGCACAAGGCCCCTACTGTCCTGTTGCTAGGCATCATCTTCCCTAGTGCCATTCCTGGCTGCACATGTCACAAGCAACATCTTTCATAAGCTTGAGATCTAAGCATGTAATTATGACTTACCAATGTCTACAATTACGTGTGCAGAGTGTGTGGAGGTGATTCACGGTGTTTAAACAGCCAGGATTACAAAGAGCACGCACTGATAAAACATTCTCTATTCTCACAGGAGACCTCAGCTATACTGGAGCATGCACTTCTTGAAAGGGGTGACCTACATGGACTTGACTCAGCACCCCACAGCAGTCACGTTGCTTTAAAGACAGGGGCAGGAAGTGCAACGGTCTCTCTCTGGATGTTCACTGTGCAGGTCATTAGTCGGTTGTCTACAATATTCCAGCAATGAAAAGCAGGAAATATAATGAGTATCAGGATGTAACTCTTGCTATGACAGAGACTCCCATACTTGTGTCTCCGATGAGCTTTCTTTTACTGTTTATTTATTACCTATTTATTCATTTAGTTTTGCTGTTTTGGCTGGAAAATATGTACAGAGAAATTTTAAGTATGACCCTTACAGAATAATTCACTCTCATCATTTATACTTTCAATTTTGCATATAATTCTCAGTTTGCTTGTACCTTCTATGTTCTTTTTAATGTCTAATTTTCCATTTATCATTGCTGTTTATATTCACTATCTATTTAAATAGATTTATTCATATAGTTATTTAAAGTAATCATGGCTACTGGTGAGATTATTGTACCACAAATTACTGTTACAAAAATGTTTCATTTAGATTATTTTCTAGATTGTTTGTATTCATAAAATGATAAAGACCTTTCCAATTGGTTTTCATTCACTTGCTTTTAATATAATCTTACCAGACATACATGCTTTTGGTTTTTCTTTTTTTAAAAAGTTGTGGTCTTAAGTCATTGACTATTTAAATTATCACAGTGTCATTCATATTTCATTTAGAATGTCAGTAATACCTACTGCTATATAATACTCTGTTCAAAATTTACCATAATTTCTTTCTCCTCTCAACAGAAATTTGTATACTTTCATAATTACTGCTATTATGATCAATATCCTACTATAAAATTTCATAGACATTTTGGTTTAATAATTAAGAACAGAAATCAGAGTGAGAATATTCGAATGTTCAATTTGTTTAAATGCTGTCATTTTCAAAAATTACTTGTATTTGTGACCAGTTTTAAAGAGATGCATATTCTTAGCAATTTGCATTGTGTCACTTAAATTCTTTGGATGCCTAGCTCTACAACGGTTATTAATGAAGTTTGATATTTCTTAAGTCGTTCACTGATCAAATATAGTTGCTCCTCTCTGAGTGATGTACTAGCATTTCCTACAATTTTGTGTTGAGCTTTTTACATTTTTCCCTTTTCTATCCACAGATGTATATATCTATTACTGTGCCCACCTATTTCTATGTCATTTATTTATACTGGAAACTTCTCCCCTAATCAGTGGATCACCTTTTTGTGTTTTTAAGGTACCTTTAGTTAATGAAAGTTTCATAGTTGATTTTCTTTACATGTGTCAATGCTTTATTTTGTGGTTGGCTCATTTTATGTTTCAATTAAGAAAACCAATTTAAATACAATAAATACATGAATATAGTCTTTTAAATGGAGCTTTTTATCATATTCAGTATTGCTTTTCATCAGGATCCTAAAGGAAATTTAATGGAGAAAAGGAAGATTTTGCAATCAATATTGTTGAGACAGTGCCATGTTTTAAAAAGCAAAAAAAGTAATTCTAACTTTTATCATACTCTTATCTTACAGGACATAAATATTTTGAACTGCACCATAAACTAAACATAAAAGATAAATGAACACAGCCTCTAGAAATAAATGGACTTTGATTACCACAATTTGGGGGTAAGAAAGATTTACTTAGAAAAAATATAGAAAGCCCTTACAGTACTAAAAATGTTATAATGACAAAGGTAAAGTGTTGATTAAGTAATAATGAAATTTTAGAGATGCTAAACATAGCTCATTTAATTTTCCAGTGTAGTTTTCCATGTGGCAAACCAAAGCACCCAGGCAACTGGCAGTAATCAAAAATTTAGTAAATGTATAACATGGTTCATCTTGGGAGTATTTGCCGGCACCATGGTAATAGCTTTGAGTTCAGTCCACTGAGCAGAACAACCATGTCTGTTTGAATGCTGCATAGCCAGACCTGACTCTGAACAGGTGCAGCATCTCAGTGGGCTCCATTGCATTTCCATTTATATGAACCACCGTAAAACAAGTCCAGGCATTTGAGAAAATTCCATCAACCCAACAGTTGATACAACACTTTTGAATCATGCAATGGAAAGAAGTCAAAGTTAACCCCCCGAAGAATACTGATATATTTTTGTAAAAATAATTTTTTGGGGGGGTCAGGTCAGCTTTGCTCATTAGAAATGTCATTTCCACTTAATAAGTGTATCATGGTTAGGTCTTGCTTTTGTGAAAGTTTTTGAATCTGAGTTCAGTAAGCCCCAGAGGGAATATCAGGCCAGAGACAAAAGGCCTCTTGGGTCAGGCAGTCATTTCAGCAAGGTGAGAGTGCGGCCATTTAACGACCATTTTCCGAAAGAAATATACCTTGTAACTGCACCAGTGAGCTGGTTACTGAAATCTCAAGCAGAGAACTTGGGGTGAGACTGACACCTTTTATCAGAGTCTCCGCTTAACAAAATTGTATAATCATTGGGGTTATGTAGGTCCAAAGGTAAGCATCAAGCTGCAGCTGATTAAATTAGTTTCAGTGTATCCTGTTACAAAGGATTTTGATTTGTATGCTAAGTATACTGAAAAAACAAGTGGAATTCCCAGGGTATACACACACACACACACACACACACACACACACACACACACACACACACACGGTCTTTAACACCAAAAATGTTGAATACAGTGCAGCATAAACATTTTATTTGTGTTGATGGATGAAAAAGTGCTCTTTCCTTGAATTCCAGAATAATTGAGCCCTCTGATCCCATACACCTGGTCCCAATAAACTTTATTTAAGTGAATAACTTCAGGTGAGATTTGCCAGGGTTTATCAACTATTTTTGTTTATAGAGATACGATAACATAGCAGTCAGGACCTTTAAAAATGAAACATGTGACTTACCAACCAAGAGGACACCATCTCTATAGTAAAAACAATTGTCCTTAGAATGTATAGACAGTCACACTAAAATCTGACCCAACCACAGGAGGGAAATGGCAGTTTGGATACCCTAAGGAGAGTACTATGATTGCACATTGCAGGTCTTGATATTTGGATGCAAACTGGCCTTGGTTCTTAGGTGCTTTTGAGGGAGAACAGAAGAGGCTTCAGTACCCAATAGAACATATGAAATACCATCATTTTTATAATAAATTCAGTTACAGTGACATATAATTAGTGGCAGCAACAACTGGGGCAATGGTGTAAGATAAACGACTAGATTTAATTAGTGCTTATCTACTGTTTGTTAGGTGGAAATCTTATAATTTTTTCCATAGGGCTGCTGTACTGTGATTGTGTTTCTTCTTATGATGCATTTTGGTTCAGAATCAAGGCTGTGACCCATTATCTGCAATATTAGAGTCATTCCCTTGCTCCTCCTCCTTGAGGGGGTACAGACAAGTTATAGAAGGACTTAAGTGTCTCAGAGAAGTGTTCTATGCATATCATGGTCCCTGAGTGTGATCATTAACCCTGACATGTCAAATTTATTGGATAAAGGAAAGCCTCACAGATTAATAAATCACATCCTGGGTGGGTCCTGGAGGCCTGACCTTGAGTACTCTATATGGCCCTTTGCCTGTCCTCTGTGGTACTGTTCTCCTGCAGACATGAGCTAAGTATGCTTGCCATTCCATGCCCCTTAGTGATGATGTTTCTGCCTTGGAGTAGCCATGAACTGAATCCTTATAATTGTGAAATAAATTAAACTTCTCCTTTAAATTGTAATATGTCCAGTATTGTGTTTCAAGAATAAGAAAGCTGACTAATGTGTGGAGAAAATTCTCCATTGGCATAATAAACATTCTAGGATAATGATGTATAGGAAAAGTGTCTGGGATATAGAAAAACCCATAACACTAAATTGGCATGTTCACCAGTGTGTCAACTAATCCGCCTTGCGAAAGTAGCATATAGCAGTACAAACTTACACATTAGATTTAAAGTTTCCAAATCTGTATCTCACTGTTACCGGGGAACTTCTCTGAGAAGGTCAAACTTCTTCACAGCACTCAAGCTCTGCTGGAGACAACGCAGCTTCCACCAGCACCACAACAAACACAAACACAGAGTGCAGAAAACGCTCATGCCCACATCTGAGTGGAACCAAGATTCACACGGTGGATTACAGGAAAGCGCTGCTCCTGCTCTTGTTTCTTAATAGTCATCGTGCATCTCCTTCTCCGTTTTCAGTAAACCAGCCAAAGTGGTATCCTTCACTGCCAAATGGCCCAGGCTATACCCATATCAGTTGTAACTACCCTCTCTGTACTCCTAGTGCAGTACGTGTCAGTAGAGTCCAAAGAGAACTGGTGACCTGCATATGACAAGGTAAACCCAGGCTTGACTTCCAGATTATTGAAGAAATCTCCCTGCCTGGAGACATTATCAACAAACTGCACAAATTTACATCCCTACCAACCACGCAGAAGAGTCCCTTTTCCCTGTAGCCTTGCCAGAGTTTGTGATTATTTAATTTCACAATGATAATCACGCTGTCTGGAGTAAGAGAGAATCTTGGTGTTATTTTAATTTGCATTTCTCCAATGGCCAGAGGTGCTGAACACTTTTCATATATTTATCAGCTATTTCATTTCCATTGAACCCCACTGTTTCCCCCCAATATTTAAAAACAGCACTGGACAGTGACACATGCATACCCATGTGTACAGCAGCACAATTCCCAATAGCTGAATCCGGGAAGTCCACCAGATGAACGGGTGAAGAGAATGTGGTGTCTGTATTCAGTGGAGTGGTACTCTCCTCTAAAGAAGAGTAACTTACAGTCATTTGTAGGAAAGTGAATGCACCATGAGACTATACTATTAAGTGAAACAAATCAGATTCATAAGTTTGAGTATCGCAGGGAGTTTCTTATGAGAACATCAAGATGAGGAAAAAGCATAATAAAATAAAAGATGATAGGAAATAAGGAGCGAGATCTTTTGCATAATGGAGAGGGACCGAGAGGCAGAGACCGGGAGAAGAGAGGGGGGATGAAAAAAGCTAAGACGCGTTATGCATATTTACCCGCTCTTCACAGGGCAGGTGATCATCATGCACGGCAAACACGCACTGCGCAAAATAACGAGCTAACAACCGAAGCAAAAGAACCACACGTGGCGCTTTGAGGCAACCGTTTGGGGATTTCATTTCCGGTACTCAGCCTGCCAGCGCTTCACCAGTTTCTGCCCAAACCATTCTTGCTCATCACAAAATTTGATTAACGTGTGTTCCGCCTTTTCTAAAGCTCTTCCAGCCAACCTCATTGCACAGATTAAGAGACTTTTATCTTTCTTTTTTAGAAATTTCTTTCTCTGTCTGCACTTAGTCTTTGCTCTCACTCATACAAGATCTGTGGCGGGTTTGGGATTTTAACCTATTTTCAAGGAACAGCTAATTTTGCCAGCGTTTCATGTGTGCCAGAAGAAAACAGAAGACTCCTGGGGCAGAGATAAATGACAGGTAACTGTTCATGACAACACAAGAAGTGACAGAGAAAACCACACTTGCACAGTTCTCTGAGCCACAGTTTTCACAAAGTGGTGAAAAGGAGGGCCAGTGAGACTTGTACCTCTTGTGTGTGCGGTAGAAGAAGAGAAACTTGAAGGTGGGGAACTTGAATCTTAAATGATAGGCAGTGAGGAATTGGCACCACATCTCCTTACTATGGGAACAGTAAACAAAGCCCGCTTTGCCCCACAGGTAGGAAAGATATTTTGTATACTTCAAAATGGTGATCCAAACAGAGACAGTCGGTACTTCTGCTCGAAAAGAAAGCCAGCATGTAAAAGCTATCTGTTTGATCTCTCTCTCTCTCTCTGTCTCTCTTTCTTATCCCTCTCTCTCTCTCAACATTTTGATAAAACTTGCCTTAAAAATTTCAACATAAACCTACTCTACAATGTAGCAATTCCATTCACAAGTCTTTGCTCAAAGGAAAGTAAATCACGTTACTTTTAAGAATCTTACACCCATGTAGTATATCAACTTGATTCCCTTGTAGACAAAAGAACCAATTTTTCACCAGGAGAATAATAAGTAAGGTGACCGGAATGTATTCTCCTAAAATAGGGTACTCGGCAATGAGGGAAACTTAAAAATATACTTTGGAATCAAAGAAGAAAGAATGCACATTATTCACTTACATTCAGTTCTAGAAAGGGGAGAGTTTGCTGTGATAGGAACGAAGCCTGTGGTGGTTTAATCCGGGAGGGATCATGGTGGAGCTCTCCAGAGTAACATGTTTACGCTGTTGTCTAACCTTACTCTTAATAGCTGTGCTTATTACTGTGTGTAAGTTATGTCAAATAAAATAAACTTGTCTTAATATTGAAATGTTTATTCTCCTAAACTGATTTTTGTGTCTGCTGCATAGGGTATATAAAAAGTATGCTGTATAGGTTTGTGTCAGGTACTTACAATCTTTATAAATATCCACTAATTTAACTCAAATATCAATATTCATATCATTTCACTGATAAAAAAAACTTGAGGCCCAAAGTGGGTAAACTCTGAACCACAGAGCTAGTAAGTTGCACAGTGGAGATTTAAAACCATGAAGGCTAAACTTTACAGTGTTACCACCTGACCTTTGGCTTCTAGAAATGTGACACATTTGAAAAGATTCATAAATATATATCCACACTATGTCTATCCACAGCGACTCTTCTGTGCTGCTGATTGGAACGATAATTTTATTGTTCAGGTTTATGATCCCTTACGTTATTTTGACAACACAGTTTACTCAATATCTCAAGACCTGTGCAGCCTAATAAAGAAATACCCACTAACCTCATAGTCTATGCTAACTCACTTTAAATTTAAAATAAATTAAACTAAAATTTAGTTCAGTCACACTGAACAGTTTGAAAAATTTTAATAGCCCTGTCTGGCTGGTGGCACATTACAGATACAGAACACTCCATTGGGTCAGTCTTGGACTGTACATAACCCTGTTTTGATTTTTCCAAATTTGTCCTGGAGGCTATAGCCTAGGTCTGCTAGAAGTCTAGTGCTGCCTAGAAATCGATTCTCTGTGAGAAATGTAGAGGTCAGATGTACTGAACATGAATGTGTATTTAAATGTGCATCCCAGATTTTCATAATATATAATAATCAGTATTTCTTATTTTTCATCAAAACTGACCTAGTATTTGAAAGTAATTAGTGAATATGAAATCAGCATGTGTGTGTAATTCAAATCATTCTAGTAAATAGATATTCATTTTGTTGCTTCTTCCAGTAAGTTACTTCCTGGGATTCAATGCATTGAATATTTTCATATCTATGATTATAACTGTACATGTAGCCAAAGCAAATTGACTGGATTTCACATTTTGCTAACATGCCCATGAAGAACTTTGTACTTAACTCTGCTGTGCTTCTGAGAGTAAATGTCTCATATTTAGTTTTATTTTTTTTTAAACTGGTGAGAAGTGTACTATTCATGATAAGGAATCTGGAGAAAAGTTTAGCGTTGCCTTTGAGAAAACACCAAGCAGTCAAATATAAAATTACTATAAGGATTTGAATTTAACATCAGAGTCAAAAACCCTAGTTCATAATCATACTCTACATATCCAAAAGATTGTGACCTGTATGTTATTACTCACATTTTTAAAATGCTAGGGATTAACACCATCACATTTTAAAAACCTCCTTATTGACATGCAATTTGAAATACCAAAGCAACAAGCAGAAACATAGTTCCAAATATTCTTCATTTCTCTACCATAGCACTGGATTTTATTTCTCTTGTCTTTATTAACTACAGTATCTCATTAATTCATATATTAGATAAAAATGACTTTAAAATGTGAACAAATTTTGTTGCATATTGTGAAAAGTACTATATTGATAAAAGTACTGTTTGATTTTTCAGTAAAATCAGTGTACTAGTTCTCTAAATATATAGCTTTGAACTGAGTCCATTCTACCCTGTTTATTGTGATATCATGACTAGAGTTATATATAAGTAATGACTGGTTTAGATGAAGTTATTAAGACTAGAAATTCTTAATATTTATTAGTTCTTAGCAAATTACTTAATTTTATTTCCAGTGTCCTAAAATCTCTTAGATATTAATCATCTACATTACCTTTCTAAAATGTTGTATACTCCATCAGATCATTACTCCATGTATCTGTTCAGAAATCCTTCATATTAAAATTATAGATTATTTACCTATAGATGGTCATGTAAAATTAACTGTTTTTCTGTTCCCAAAGATGGTCTAAATTTGCACTAGCTGCAGAAGACAATTTTAACTTTGAGCGAATGATTTTATGCAGATGGAAAGAAGAATTTTAGGAGAAAGCTAATTATTAACTTATTTCTAAGTCATCTGATAAGTATTAATTCTATGCATCACTTCACTAAATCATCTCAAAAACTAGGAGACGATAGTATTTTTATTCAAAAATTTTAGATATGGTCTGATTCTTTTTAAGAGCAAGTAGGCAAGATCTTATCACAATTTTTTTATTATAAATCCATCACCTTCTTATGCTACTTTCTCAGGTTTTGCTCTTTGCAAATCTTGTCTTCAACTATTATTTTTCTTTATGCATAGGGTTACTACGAATATATCAGAGTACATATCTGCCACTACGTACTTAAGTTTGTCAAATACTTTGGTTTGCCCAAAATTCTGAAGCTTGTCTAAGTTTGATTAAATTATCATAATTTCATAGAACAAACTACAATTTCTTTTAAGAAAATGTTTGCACTCTGAATACTCTTAATATTCATAAGTAATCTAATATACTGAAAAGCTTTTTAGTGTTGGACATCTTGTAGAATAACTTCCAAACTTTATCTGCACATTTATCATATCAATTTGTATGAAATACAGTTTATAATCTCCACTCCATAACTTCTTTGCTTATACTTCCCAAAATTTTAAGCAAGTTTCTTGACTTTATACAATTAACTGAAAGTCTAGTGGGCACTGTCATCCATTTAATGACTAATAAAAAAACAGTGCTTTACTGAGGTCGAAGAAATCCTGTTAAATATGAACAAAATTTGCTGGTTTTGAATCCCAGATACAGACATTATTCTTTGCTTGCCTTTATAAATGGGAGTCCTATTCATTTTGGAATTCCCTTCCAATAAATAACTCACAAATATTACACAGAGTGGCTGGACAATGTACAGTGGGTGTGTGTGTGTCAGTCCGAAGAATATCGTGATATTTTTCTGAAAATTTTACCATCCATTAGTTTTTGTAAAGGAAAATAAATACAAAATAATAAAAAGGGTATTTGTCATGGCTGTTATACAAGTATTCTGTCCTTAAGTGCCTCTTTCATTGTTCATAAGATTATATAATACACATTATTATATATATGATTTGACATTGTAGCTATGACCTGATATTTTAATTGTAAGTCTAGCTTCTTACTGTATTAAAAGTTAAGTCTTGACAGATGTCTTAAGAAGTTAATGAAGAATGGAATTTCTTAAATTGGTAGTAATTTCATGTTCACTGATAAAACTATTCTTTTATTCAGCCCTAGCTACTTTTTGAAGATGTAAGTGACAAGAAGATGTGTTTTTTAACACATATAATTGCTTATTTTAAGTGTGACTGCTAGAAGGGGAGAGAAGTAGATATTTTTCTAAAATACCTAATAAAGTTTTTAAAACTATTGAACTCAAATTCATGCAATAAGGAATGAAAAGGATGAAGTCATTACAGATCCCGCAGAAATCCAAAAGATCATTAATACCTACTTTGAAAATCTTTACTCCCATAGGATAGAAAATACAGAATAAATGGACAAATTCCTAGAGAGGTACAAATTACCAAAATTGAATCAGGAAGATGTAAAAATCCTGAACAACCCAATATCAATTAATAAGATTGAAAACGTCGTTAAAAACTTACCTATAAAGAAAAGCCCAGGCCCTGATGGATTCCCAGCAGAATTCTATAAAACATTCAGAGAAGATTTAATGCCAACACTCCTCAAACTCTTCAGCGAAATCAAAAAGGGAGCAACTCTGCCTAACACATTTCTGGAGGCAAGTACTATACTGATACCAAAACCAGAGAGGGACCCAACCAAGAAAGAGAACTATAGGGCAATCTCTCTAATAAACATAGATGCAAAGATACTCAACAAAATGCTGGCAAATAGATTACAGCGAACCGTAAGGAAAATTATACACCACGACCATGATCAACATGAATAATCTTAAAAACCAACTTCAGGACATATTTTCAGTTACTTTGAAAAAAATGCTGGTTCAGTCACAATCATTTGAAAATAAAAGACAGAGAGATAAATAAAAATAATCCCAATTCTATCATTATCACCCAGTGTCATACACAAATATATTTTATATTTACTCTTTGTGTTCTCAACGTTTATATGTTTTTTCTTAAATTAAATGTGATCATTTCTGGGGCTGGGGATATAGCTCAGTGGAATAAGTGCTTGCCTAGCAAGCACAAGGTCCTGACTTCGATCCTTGGTACTGCCCCCCACAAAAAGTGGTAATTTCATGTATAAACTTCACTTATCTATATCTGTTTTATATAAGTTGTAAATCAAATATATATTAAATTTCAATGATACAATAATTTTCAGTTCCTTTACGTAGCTGTCTTTGTTACTTTTCTCTCGTGCTGAGACAAAATACCAAACACTAAATTTAGGAAGGAAAGGTTTATTTAACTCATGGTTTGAGGAAGTCACAGTTCATAATCAGCTGGCTCCAAAGCAGAGTGGCAGGGTACAGGGACAACATTTAATGGCACAGAAGACAGCCAGTGCTGCAAGAGCAAAAGGTGGGGGGCAAGCCTATTTTCTCCCTTGTACTGTAAGCAGGCTACCCACCCTCAGGCAGGTGTAGCACCCACACCGTCTTCCTGCCCTCCTCTTGCACAGGTTCAGGATGTGTACAATGTAAGGAACCTGGCCCCCTGCTGAGTCACCTAGTTAACATTCTGAAGTTCTCAAGTTGACACAACCATTTCACTGTATCAACCATAGCAATAACCATGGATTCATATTCATTTTTCATGAAAACATTGAAATAATAAATATATTTGTACTCCTAAAATTATTACTTACCAGTGAGTGTTTTTATCTTAAGGTTTAGCGTCTAAAATTATTTGTGCGTCCATTCTAAATTATAGTATGCAATTACATAATTGAGAAATAAAAAAAAGATGTTGATTATTCCCAAAGGCATATGGGAGACAAATTAACATCCACTTTTTCCCAGATAATCTGAAATTGGGTGATTGTCATTTTATTGTGTGCTGATGCTGAGGACGGAAAAGGACTAAAACAGCTTCAGCAAGCACTTGAAATGGGCTGGGAATGGGCTGTGCAATTTCTCCCAGTGTGGGATGTCAGCACACCCAAACCCGCCTACTTGGAATGTTCCTTTCACCTAAGTGCATACCAGGTCAGCACATAAAAGTATCCCAGTGGGTGAACTCCACTGCCAAGGACAGTAGGGCTCATCCCAGTTTGGATGTGATACAGAAAGTGAGTTCTGTGATGTGAACGTGAAATTAACTTGTCTACAAAACCCTTCAAAATAGATGGTCTTAGCATTCCCTATATATGTTTATAGCTGCATTTGCTCAGTAAGTCACTATTTAGCTCCTCCTTTTCAAGGCAAGCAGTAAATCTCTCAAGATGCGAGGACAAACCATAAAATAAATATCTTTTGAAATCTTACTGAAAACCAGTGAAATGAACATAATGGAATGAGCTAGTAGGAGGAAGTCCCTCCCGCAGTTCATCTGTGTGGGTGGCAGTGAGAATAGTGGATTTTCTCTCTGTCTTTCCAAGGAGATTGGTGAAAGAAGCTCAGTTTGTTCTATGAAAAGTTGCCACTGTACTAAGGTCAACGTCAAAGCAAAGAAGGAGCAGTAATGCCTTGGTTCACAAATGCTTCTCGTTGTAAACAATTTGGTTAGCAAACATAAATGTTGAGCAATATTTTGCTTCCATTAACAAACTCCACATAAGGTGACAGATGTGACTGTGGTCATCTTCCCCACACAAACACACATGCAGCCGTCTCTCCCCCAATCATAAGGCAAATGGAGTTCATAAACCAAGGCACCACTGTCTTTTCTTTCTTAAGAATGACTGGATAGCTCTATATCCTAGTTTTAAAACATAGATTCAAATCTTATCTATCTTAAGAATTTAGGAGGATAGGCTACCACTTAATTTTTGGAGAAGGAACCACTTCTGTGTTTTCACATCTGAAGAGGGATTCCACAAGGATTTCATGACATCTTTGCCAAGCAAGAGGTAAAGATTAGGATCAATTGTCACAGTTTTTTAAATGGCTTGGAATTTAAAGACAATACAAATGAATAAATATATATTCAATGAATAAAATATAAGTTTTGGTGGCTTTGTCCCCAGAACATGATGACAGTTGAGTGGCTGAGTGGCTAGATTCATGGAGGGCAATGTAGAAAACATTAAAGGACTTAAAAGAAGTCCAAAAAAGAGTTATTGAAACAATAAAGTGTTCATGTACTCTTATAGAATGGTGTGCAAAGTTATATGTATCATGATGGGCAACTTGAAGTCTGTTGGGAGAATGTATATATACTTTTGTCTTAAAAAATTTTTATAATCATCATGAAGAAAATTTAGCAAAAAATAAGAATTTATAATCAACATATTATGAACCAAAAATTATTTTCTGTGTTTTTTTCATATTTAATTTACATGGAAGCATTTGGAGATAAGATTTTTGTTTTTTAATTTTTTTTTGAGACAAGATCCCTTTGTGTTGTTCAGACTTGCACTGAATTCACTATGTAGCCCAGGCTGGCCTTGAACTCACAGTGATACTCCTGCCTCAGCCTACCAAGTACTGGGATTATGGACATGCCTCACCATGCACAGCTGTTTGTTTCTACTTGGCAGAGAAGATCTGTGTGTATTTCTCCTTAACCTATTAGCTCCATCCGACATAATTGATAACTCTTTTTGCCATGATATTCTTTCTTTCTTTGCCATATAAGTGTAGGCTGGCACTCTCCTTCCACCTACATGTGACTGATTATGATCCATTTCCTCTTCTGGTCTCCCACTTTTTTTTTTCTTTTGGCAGTACTGGGGATCGAACTCAGGACCTTGCACTTGCCAAGTAGGAGCTTATTCCACTGAGCCAGTCTCCCCACTTCTAACAACTTGAACTGTAGTAGCCCATAGTGTAGTGTCCGCTATCTTGTCCATCTTTACTCAGTTTCCTATTAATAGTTATGTTACTTACGTTGTCATACTATAATATTACACGCTAATACATTTTTATGGTTTAAAGCCATCAATAATACCTTTGTCAATGCCCACCTAAACTTCAAAGACATATATTAAAATGCATTCTTAGGGGCTGGGGATAGAGCTCAGTGGCACAGTGCCTGCCTGGCAAGTTCAAGGTCATGAGTTTGACTCCTGGTTCCAACAATAAATAAATAATTAAATATAAAATTATGTTCTTGATTTTCCGTGTGTCTAACACATACTTCATACATAACTCGCTTAATTCTCCCCTCCAAGTCCTGCTCTTCCCTCAGCCTTCTCACTTCAGCTAATGAGAACTTAGCCTCCTCTGACGACCGTCTAAATCACTGGAGCATCCCTGTCTTTCTCCCCCATCCCATATCGAATATGAGACACTCCTCTGGACCCTCCCTTCAGAAGACCATTCTAGCCTTGGATTTATCATTTGCTTCCTTAACTAGTTCAGCAGTTGCGGCCTTGAGCACACTCCCACCACAGGCACATGGCATCCAGAGTGACTTTGGAAATGGTGAGTGAAGTTTTGGGATTCTGCTCCTCATGGTACAGGACGGGCTGTCCGTGTCAGAGAGAAAACAAAACCAATCACAAAGTCGTGCAGCCCTTTCACATTCAGTACTGGATCATCTTTTCCTTATTTTATTCCACAACTTCTTTTCTTATCTTAAAAGTTGAACATGAGTAGCATAAGCACTGATGTTCCCCAAAGCTGATTTTTTCTTTGTCAGGCATGTGGTGCTGGATATTCTCCTTTACAGTTCATGTTGCCCAGGTAGTTCGATGACTAACTCTCTCATGACTTTCAAGGCTGTTTATGACTACTAATTTCTTAACAGGAGTTTTATTTCCATCCCCTTCTGCTACAAACTCTCAAAACTCCCACATGCACACACACTCCCAATTCTAGCTTTCTTGCTGCATTTCTCTGACGTTCTTTTTCAATGACTATACTATATAACTTTGTGGTTTGTTATGTATCACCAATCTTTGTCTAAGATGTATGTCCTGCTATCAAAATTATGTTCACTTGTTGACATATTTCTTTACCCTAGAAAACAAACATAAAGGTGTTAAAATATATGTTTACTTTACAGATGACTAGAGTATGTGATGATGCTGTGAGTTACATACCAAAACCATAGCGCACACCAAAGTTTTTGTTCATTTTGCCCATCATACCAAAAGTCACCCATTAATACATAAGAAAAGATATTTCTTTCTGCATCCTGCAAAAGCAGTAAGGGCGTTTGTTGAGTGATAGCAATAAAAGCTGGTGGTATAATTTTATACTGGGATGAAAAGATTCTTTGAATATTCACTACTTCCATAAAAAAACTTTTCTCTTTTTTAAGGCTATGTTCTTGAGTTCTCTATGTGGCATACTTCACGACTGCCTATCAAAACTGTATCTCTGATATGTATTTTAGCAGATTAGAAATAGATTATGTTAATATAAATATGATTTATTCAGAATTTTTAAATGTCATCCAATTTCCCTTCTATATGAAGCATCTTTATATAATAGGGATATAATTGACTATGTATGTGTCTGTGTATGTATATGTATATTATATACATATGAAATATATGTTCCCATTGCCATTACACACACAGTACATGTGTATATATATACATATATACATACACGTGTGATGGAAATTGGATAACGATAAACGCACGCTTGTGCTCAGGATGTTCTGATGTACCTTAAAGTTATTGCAAATAGGTAAAGAGGACAAATAAATTCAGAACCATGTGCCACCAGGAGTGTTACTCTGCCAGCCTCTGCCTCACAGGGTCTGGTTCCCACAGTCCCTCCACTCACTGGTGCGTTCAGGCTCCAGGCCAATGGCTTTGGGTCTCCACTTTCACTTGATATGTCCGTAATAAGCCCAGTTTCCCAACTGAAGAGTGACTTAATAGGAAAGGGTGGGCAAGTGCCAATCTAAGGATCTCAATGAGCTACCCATGGAGAAAAGAAACACTTTTCTTTCTAAGTCCAATTTAGGTTCTGTATACAAGGAATTAGAGTGAGGATCTTTTCTCCCTGCTTTCCACTCAAGAATGAAATAACTCCATGCAGCAACAATTCTCCTTGATTTTTCCTTTCTTTACATTGAATGGATGAAAATTACCCAATTTGGACATCAATTACTGTTGCTTTAGTGATTCCCAGGGAAGTAAGCTATATTTCTCCTTCCCCTACAATGCTGAAGGATACATCAAAGACGTGTGCTCTGATTGACAGAAGACATTTAGTAAGACGACCTGCATTTCTGAGTTGTACAGATATTTTGAAAACTGATTAGAAATGCACACATAGGCGGGGGTGGTGGCTCTCACTTGAAATCCCAGAAATTTGGCAGTTTGACGCAGGATTGCAAGTTGGAGGTCAGGCTGGAAAAAATTAGGGAAATCCTGGGCCAAAATAAAAGAAGTAAATGAAGGCAAAGGGGTGGAGATTAATCTAGTGCAAGGCACTGGGATTAGTCCCCAGTACAGCAAAAATTATACACAATATCTCTAAATATCTCTATCATCTATAGCTATCTTTAATTAGAGGTGATGACTAAATTAAAAGTAGTATCCTATGCCATTGAGAAAAACAAAACAACACTAATGTCTTAAACTCATCATTTTAAAAAGCAAAATCATCTACAGATCATTCAATATTTATGGATGAATGAGCGCATATGCAATAACCCATTTCTGATATCATAGATTACAGTGTAACATAATCACGGACAGGGATTTTCATCTCCAGCTAAGAAAGAGTTACATTACAGTTTTCCTCATTTTTCATGTAAGATCTTGTGAAATCACCAAAGCTCTAGGAATGCATTCAATAAAATTGAGGCATCAATTCTTATTTTTATGGCATCTAACAAAAATATGATAATAATAGAATAATAGTTCAAAAGCATTTGCTATGTTGAATTCATCAACATCCCTGTGAGCATTTTGTGAGTATTATGCCCACTTTAGAGCTGAGGAAACTGGTGAACTAGACAACAAATTACTTTCATAACTTTGAAACTTTTATAGCAAGTAAATAAGCTAAGCATCACATAGATATGATAGTTCCAGCAATTTTGTGATTAACTCATACTAAACTAAAAGGCTAGAAAGCTGAAAGCCTTATCTAAACATGATATTAACCCATATGAAGCAATTAATAGAGCTCCTGACTTAGCATAAAAATTTTAATGATTTCTGATCACCAAAATTCTAATGGTTTTCAACACTGTTCATTTTTCCATTAATAATATGTCATCATATACTGGGTTTTTAAAAAATCTATACATTTATTCATTTATGACCATGGTCATGGGAACAGAACTTGGGAGTTTGAGGATGATGTTTTTCATGGATTCTAGAGATTTTGCTGTAGTATGTTATTAGATTGATGATGTATTATACAGGTCCTTTTATTATTTCTGAAAATCTATAATTCTTATTCTAAAAATTATGTGACTTAGGATGCCTGCTGATGTTTGATTTTACATACACAACACTACACTCATTTTTCCTACCATTTCAAATTACAGCTATTATTATAGGATGCAGAATGTTAATAATGCTGTACAATGAGAGGATTAACATAGATTTCTTCCAGTTCTCTTACTTGAAATGAGTGTGAACATTTTCTCAATGAACATGGTAGTGTGCTAAACACTTTCCTGTCCAATCTTTGTAAGATTTTTCCTTTCTTATAAATCATGTGTAATTGATCATGGCAGTAGATACGAGGGTGCAGAAAAAGTTCTTTATATTGACATACTTATATTATTTGGCTACTGTAATGAAACAAATTGAATGGGGAAAAATCATACTTGCAAACTTACTCTCCTTATAAAGTAGGGATATCTTTATGCTTTAGACTTGAAATTCATTATTTTGAACCATTCAAAGCATGTGAAAGTGGCTAGAACAAAAAAAAACGGACTTATGAAAGGATGTTTAACTTCCAAGTGACATGTCTAAGATGTGGAAAAACTATATTTCACATCTGAGTGGAAAAATGTTGTTCTTCTCCTGTAATTCAATATGCATCATTTTCCTAAAACAATATATTTGGCTTCTAAGACCAAGAAGCTAACAACAGGTAGAGAGAGCATGTTAACTAATAACCTATAACTTGACACATTTATAAAGAAACAGAAAAGAAAAAAGTTTAAGCTAAAAATATGCTAAAAGATTTTGTAAATACATCTGTGTTTGTTTTATCAGAGAAAAAGTAACTGATCAGGCCAACTACTTATGTAAAAATGTTAGTAATTCCACATGCGTGTTCTGAGGGTTTCCTTACACTAGTATTATAATTCACATCTATGACCCAATTAAAGAAAGGTGGTTTAATATATCATAATAAATTCAATGACATTAATGTGTATATACTTTACCTATTGGTCATTTATTTTGCATGTTTGTAACTTAATTTTAGTCTAGCACTTTACTGCGAGAAAGACAACTTCTGACTACGTAACTAACCAGTGATAAATTACTGGTCCTTTAAGGATTTCCTGGCATTTGCTAGGTTTATGATGGGCCTATGAATTACCCCAGGGCATGTGAGTCTGACAGTACTCAATGATTTCACTGCAGCCTGGGTTGTGTTCATATTGGCTTTGACACACTTGTCTTGAACTATGAAGAGAGATCAAGGTTGATTGATTAAAATCCATAGTCTTTCCTGGGCCACAAGTACATATTTCATGAGCTGTTTGATTTTATATATTTTCTATAATCACATCTTAAATTCTTGTCTATTTCCCTCAAGATATCTGTAGTAAAATTTACCAGCTATTTAACAGGCACTGAGATGACTTGTGCGGCTTTCCCTATTCAGGTAATCCAAAGTTGGTATCAGAGTTCTAAAGGTCCTATGAGATGAATTATTTTTGTGGCCTTGCATGTCTTGCTTTGTGCTGTAATGAAGTTTGTTGGGCGTTCAAGGCAGGAGGAATGAAGTCCTGAGAAAATTCTTAAGCTACCATTTCCTTAGCTGGCTTCCTTTTGCTGTCAGCAGTATGAGGAATATATTTTTTCTGTGTTCATAAGACTACGATATTTTTTTTAACTTAACGAAACAACTTGAAATATATCAATATTAATACAAGTACTATTAAATTTATTAAAATTATTTAAAATAATAGCTACAGTTCTTGCAATTTTATTTCACAAGTAAAAATGTGGTACTGCTTTTGGTTCATAGGTATGGAAATAACTAAAGGGCTGGGTATGTTGCTGATTAGCAGAGTATTTACTGAGCATGTATGAGCTCTAGGTTTGAGCCACAGCATTGCAAAATAAATTTTAAAATAAAAATCATCTTTTGTATGGCTGGATGATTGAATTAAGTGATTTTTTATAGGTCAGGAGTTTAATTTGGAATACATTAAGAAAACTGTAATAATGAGAATAATATCGATCATATGGTGGCATTCATATCAGTCCGTAGCATGAATGAACTCCAGTTGAAATTGCTCATCATTATATTTAACCACTATTATAGAACACACTAATTTGAGACAAACTAAAAGTTATATTTTATAGTTAGAAAAGCAGTGAAACAGAAATAAATTTTGTGGAGGATATTAAAATTTATTAAAAGTATTAAAGTTATTTATACTATTTTAATCATAATTATTTGCATGTGTAATTACTGTAAGCCCAGAACATTTTAACTACTTAAAATATTTTTTGCTTTAGCTAAAATAATAGGATAAAGAAAAACAATAACAGAGGTTACCAAAATTTCATATACATGCAATAGTATTTATATGTCATTTAAAATAGATTCTTAAAATCATAGATCTTTTAAAAGACATATCTTCACTCATTTTAGTGGACATTAGCAATAAGATTGAAACAATACAAAGTATTTAAATTCAAAATATTGAATTGATTAATTTAATATTTAATCATTTAATGTTTGCCTTAGAGTACAGAAAGCAGTCTAGAAATAAACATAAAGCTTATATTTCAATAAAGTATTTGAATTCTAAGAACATGAACAAGATAAATGATACTAACTTATAAGAAAAAGGCAGTATCTTATTTACTTTTCTTTTTGCTGAGATGAAATACCTGACACTCGAAATTATAGGAGGAAAGATTTATTTAGCTTATAGGTTGTGGAAGTTTCAATCCAAAATCACCTGGCTCCAAGGCAGGTTGGCACATGGCAGAGTCAACAGGTGATGGACGCAGAAGACAGTAAAAGCGACTAGCGCAAAGGTGGAGGAGTACTCCTCCTCCCTTACACTGTAAGAAGGCTACCGCCCTAGGATAATCCCAGCAATAGACAGTAGACAATCACAAACTCTAGACTCACCTGTTTCCAAAATCTAGGTTCACTCTAGATTTATAAATGTGTCTAACCCCAGCAATAGACAATAAACAATCACAAACTCTAGATTCACTTGCTTCCAAAAGGCCTATCCCCCAAAGCCAACATGAGGCTTTGAGGGGACATGCAGACACAAACCATAACAGACAGGCCTGTTGGTATACATTGTAACCGCGGTACTTGGAAACTGAGACAGGATTGCTATGAGATAAAGACTATCCTGGGCTTATAATGTATTTAAGATCCTCTTGAGGTATGTAGTGAGACCCTGTGGAAGGAAGGAAGGAAGGAAGGAAGGAAGGAAGGAAGGAAGGAAGGCAGAAAGAAAGAAAGCAAGAAAGAAAGAAAGAAAGGAGGGAGGGACAGAGGGAGGGAGGAAAGAAGGAAGGAAGGAAGGAAGCCAAAATAAGCAGAAAACATATAAATATGCTGCTATATGGAGGAAGTTATAAAAACCATAAAGTGATGGCAACACAATGTTTTAGTTAATGAACTGCATATACAATGATAATCCAATAAGAATATGATAAACCTGAAACATTTCTATTGGTAAATGTTTTCATTGTACCTTAATTATATATAGATAGATGTACATATATAGATACAGATATATATATATATAGATTTCTGTTAAAATTGCCTACAGGTTTCAGCTCACTGACTTGTGAATATTTGTAGCCTGAAAGAACTAGGCTATATTACACCAGACTATATTATATATACTGTTCAGCTTAGCTGCATAATAGGCTGTATCATGTACTGTGTGTAAGTACACTCTATGAGTTTCAACAATGATGAAAATATCTATAAATACATTTCTCAGAATGCATTCTTCTTGTGATATGGAATATGGTAGTATTTTTCAGATATACATCTATCTCCTTAGCTAGCTCTCTAATCTGCATTGATGCATAAAGACACAGTTCAAGCACATACACATAAATGTACAAATGTATATATTAGCGTATATATTTCAGTTGATTATTGTGCTACCACATTTTTCCTGGTAAGTTCAACTGATTTTCCAGGAGTAAATGGTGTCCATTTGAAAGAAATTTCTAGAATATGGCAACAAGTGTGAACGATTGACCCTTGAGTAGATACATTGCAAGAGTGTGGGATTGGAGACACAGCTAAGTTAGTGCTAGAGCTCTTGCCTGCAATGTGTACTGCCTTGGGTTTCACCCCTGATAATGACAAAAGAGTCTGGCACACAAATATTGACATTTATTCATTGTTTCCAGCTTAATGATTGCATTGCGCTATTATATAGCATATGGAATTTGGTATTATAGGCTTACCTTATTGATTAATTTATTTTCTCGTACATGAATATAAGAACTTCCTAAAATAGTTTATGTAGTACAAACATATATGATCTGATCTACATACTATGTGTATGTGTAAACTCAGGGTAAATTAAACATATAGTGAATGTTTAAGAGAATTAACAGTAAAAGGGAAATAACTACTAATCTTCCACCAAACACTCCCCTCACTTTAACACATTTATCCCATTGTTTTTACAACTTTCAGGAGCAGTTCTGAAAGTCCTGTTTCATGAGTGTATTTAGTTGTGCTGTCATGGCTGTTTCAACAACTTGAATCAATTGAAAAACTTTACCTACTTTGGTCATTTTCACTTTAAATAAGAGCCAGATATTGCCTGGTTCCAGATCCAGTGAATGCAGGAGGTGACGACACACAGTCATGCTTTACCAGGCTTCGGTCATGCTTTAGTAGGGGCAACTGCGAGCAGCACTACC
This sequence comes from Dinomys branickii, assembly GCA_004027595.1. Lineage (NCBI taxonomy): Eukaryota > Metazoa > Chordata > Mammalia > Rodentia > Dinomyidae > Dinomys > Dinomys branickii. The sequence continues at coordinate 64,506 of PVLD010003552.1, read as the reverse complement.
CAGACTTTTGGTTCATATCTCCTAAGCTATCCGTCAAAGATGCCCTGCATAACTTCTTCAAAAACTACAATGAATGATGGGTACACATGTTCAAACCAAGACAGAGTACGTTGAGGACAATGAAAATCAATGTGTCTTTCTACTATAATACTTTTTAAAAATCTAAACATTCAAGGTGCAGTATTTGTTAAGTACACACCATTTCTGAGGATAAGATAGACTTACATACATGCATATGCTTTAAGCAATGTGATCTGAACATTTGAAATGTATTGATGTGAAAGCCAAGTTTCTCAAAAAGCAAAGAATGTGAACAAATAGTACACAATGCTGAACAGATACCTCTTGGGTATCAGGATATTAGCAAGTAATCCAAGTGACGACATTTCCTATAACACATTTTCTATCTCCAGTATGATGTGCACCTGTACATCTGTAATACGGAAAGTGGTTTTTCTAAATAAATAGATGAATCAGGTTTATCATCTTAAAAATAAACAAATTATGCTTTTAGAGGATAAATATCAGGTGGTTTAAATACTAACAGTTCCCATGTGCAGTATCACAATATTATATATAATTGAATAGAATAATTGACTTTAAAGTGCAAAGGATGAAAATAAATATGGTTTAAAGTGTAAAGGATGAAAGTACAGTGAACTCCTTATTTGTGCAAATGAACAGATATAAAACACCCAGGCCCTTATGTCTGTGCTTTGCTCTCACTGCAGCAGCCTATTGACAGACTACATGCTGCAAGCCCTTAAGAGTTGAATTATCAGCTCTGTTTCCCCCTGCATTTTGCAGGTATCCAGGAACAGCTTGTCTGGCTGGTTTTGGCTCAGGGTCTCTCATGAAGCTGCAGAAAAGCTGTTGGCAGGGGCAGCAGTCTCCAAAGATTTGCTGAAGAGCCTGAAAAATGTGTTTCCAACCTCACCTACTTGGTAATTGGCAGGATGTTCTAGCTCCTCTTACGTGGGCCTCTTCCAGAGCAAGGATCCCATAGCAAGAGAGAGCAAGCACACATCTAGGACAAAACTGCAGTCTCTAAAGAAGCGAGCTAATCTTTGAGGTGATATTCTTGCTTCTGCATTGGCACTGGCATGATGCAATATACAAGGGGGTTGAAGAAAAATGCAGAACACTGGGAACCACCTTAGGGCTTGGGTAACACAGATTCCACAGCCAATAACATACTTACAAAGCAAGCGAGGTACAGATTAGAAAGGACAAGATGTATACAGCAGCCCCCTGTTATCCGCAGGTACACTGTCTGTGCTTTCAGTTACTCGTGTTCAGCTGTAGTTCAAAAGTGTTAAGTAAAAATTTCCAGAAATAAATAATGCATAAGCTCTAAGTTGTATGTCTTCATGAACAGCACGATGGCACCCAGAGATGTCTTATGAAATCCACCCAGGCTGTGAATTTTCTCTTTGTCAGTATTTTCACAATAGATGAGCTCTCCACCTCTTACTCATTTATGATCCCAATTATGACATCAGCTGTCATGGTAACCCTTACCTAGCAGCTAATGTTACACCACAACGTTGCCACTGGCCTTGCTTCACTTTGTCGCAGAAGCATTGTGCCTTATCATTACGAGAACTGCAAATACAGTGCATTAAGATATTTTAAGACAGACACTATTCTCTAAAATTCTGCTATGTTATGAAGTATAATCTAAATCTATGAAGAATCCTTAAATTAAAAATTACAGCAAAAGACACATTTCCATTAATCCCCCCTAGAATATCCCCCCTCCTGTTGAACACACTTAGTCCATTTTTCTCTCCACTTTGCTGTGTTTTCTGGGACTTTCTATGTAGTGCAAGGGGGCCTTAGACTCACTTTGTAGCTAAGGCTGACCTCAAACTTGTGGTGATTCTCTGGCCTCCACCTCCTGAGTGCTGGTTGAAAGGTACATGACAACATCTCCAGCTGATTTTTGTCTCTTTCTGAAGTGGTTCTGGAAGCCCTCTTTCCCACGTATGTTTTCTGTGGAGGCCTTGATGTCTTGAATTGACTCAAAAAGTTTATGGCATTGTCTGACAAATAAAGAAGTTATAGTATGTACCTCTTCACCTTACCCAATGGGACTATGGAGCTTCTCACTCCTCCTCAAATCCAAATGACAATATTTTTATCAGTTCATGACACTGAGATTTCAAGGATGGTGCATCTAAAGTCATTCATGAAAAACTTCGAGTTCTAACTTACAACGTGAGAAAATAAAAAGCCTCTGAGTCAAAGTTGAATATAAAATACTAATGCTTTTAAATGTTTTCCAAAGCAGCAAGAGCAACGACTTAAATTTGTTGGAAGTGATGGAGAGAATTTTGAAGAGGATTCATTGCACTGTTTCTTTTATTGTAATACATTTAAAAAAATAAATGCTCACCATAGTTTTTATCATAAAGCGTAGATTTGTTCCATTTCATTATGATTTTGTTGATGTATTACTGTGCTAAACTAATGAGTGAAACTTCACCAGTGGTATTGAGAGGAGGAGAAACCATAGAATATATATACTGCACACACACACACACACACACACACACACACATATATATATATATATATATATATATATATATATATAGTCCATTAATACTTACAGTTTCAGACACATCTCTTGAGTGACTTAGAACCTACCACCCTTAGGTAAGTATGATAGTCCATGTTCGGATATGTGTAAAATATGGGTACATACACTATCTTTGTTTAAAATCATTTTTGCTTCTTTTTTCAGCCATATAGAAGTGATTTACCTTCCTGAAAATAATTTCTTTTCTTTCGGGAGGTTGTACTTATAAGTAATTGGCCATATGGTGTTAGGCACAGTCCCAGGGATTCTTCAAACTTAAAAAGGATCTCAGAACTCACAATTTCAAACAAACTAATTCAGTAAAGGAAAACACATCTTACAATACAAGAAAAATGAAAATAGAAAGCTCTTGCAGAGTTCAAAATTCTAATTATTTCCAGCACAGACAATTCTGGATTTCATGCTGCTAAATAGGTGAAAGAGAGAACTTGAATGGAAAAATTCTGAAGTACTATATGCAGTGCCTCACAGCCAAAAATCCCAGGCTGTGAATTCATCAAATTCAATGCATCCAAGGAAGACATGATAACTAAGTGTAGCCCTCACAGGACCATCTTCCACCACTGAAGACTTTGCATGTTTTTTTTATTTCTTTATTCAGTTATTGACAACTTTTTGGCAAGCAGAGCTGCAGTAAAGGTGGTAAATTTCAGTAAAATAAAACAAGTAAATTTAATTATGAAAATGCTTTTATAATAACAATTTTCTCTGCAAAGCAATCAGCAGTAAATTATTAAATATTGACATTTACCTATAATGTTTTTATTCTTAATCCCTAATCTCAAAGTATATCCTTCAGTGAGACAATAAATGGTATTCTACTAAATAGTTGGTTTTTGATATTTTCAGAAATGTGCAAATTCAAATCTAATATGCAGCCATCTGTTAAGTAAGAAAATTCTGTCAAGTATAATATTAAATCATAAATATTGTGTCTCTATATGTCAATCCTGATGGGAAAATATATTAATGATTTCAATATCTTATAATGTTGAATATAAAATACTCATGCTTTTAAATGTTTTCCAAAATTTCATTTAAAGTAATCGCCTTCATTTTGTTTGTATCTTATTTTCTGTTTTTAAAATAAAGTTACTGATGAAAATGTCCAGAATGCTACAGTGAAGTGGGTTAAAGTAGAACATACATGAAAGACAAACTTTAATTTCTCTAGAGATGCGACACAATCACCTACATTTACTTTAATGTAATACAATAGTTGGTAGGGTCTGAATTTTATTCTACTTTGTTAATACAATGAAATGAAGGTTTAAAGTAGTGTAAGGGTGGTAACATACTTTGTTCTTATTTATAAAGTGAGAAAATAAAGAGCCTGTAGGTCCAGATCAATTCAGCTTGACGCAGAAGCCCTCATGACTCAGGACAATGTACCTCCCATTTTCTGAAACAAACTTTCCTCTGCTTTAGTTTAATAGCTTGCTGAAAAACAAAACAAAATCTAATAAAACTCATCATGTTACAGTTTTGGAAAATGAATAATAAATACTTCCATACACTGATATAAAACTTTCCCTAAATTGTAAGAGTGGGTAATCATGACTACTCTGTACAAAGACTGTGATTTATGTGTAAGATCTGCTTTCCTTCTGGAAATCTGGAATTAGATCATGTGTATGTGGCAATAATGACCCAGGGCCCTGAGTTTTTGAAGAGCTTTCCTCAGAGATATGGTTTCACAGTTCAAAGTTGCAGGAATTAAGCACACCCTCCCTCAGTGCCAAAGGAGAAGAGCTTGCAAAACTTACATGTGGTTTTCTCAGAATTCTCTCCATGTGTTCTTCCCCTTGGTCGACATTATTTTGCATTGTTTTTCAAAAATAGTTGAATAATTATATATACTGAGTCCTTCATATCTTTCTAATGAGCCATCAAGCATCCATGGCCATGGACACATTCATCTCAACCTCAAAGAAATGGTAAAGAGAAGGAAAAAGTAAAATAAATAAAATATTTGCAGGCAAAACTGTCTACAATGATTCAAGAATCAAAGACTAAGATTAGTGTATTTATCTGCACCTAAAAAATTAAAATTTTAAAAAATAAGATCACAGGACATCTTAGGGGCTTTATCAGTTTTATCTTCATCCCTGTTATTCATCCAGATGGAAAAAACTATTTCTGGTTTCCTAGTTTCTCTCTGACTGACTCTATCCCTGACTACTATGGCTTACATGTAAATGTTCTCCCAGGGCCTTGTGAGTCATAGGAGGGGCTTTTGGGAGATGACTTGATTTAGGGTATGTGAATACATGTGAAGGGTCTGTGCTAACTAAATTAGTGCACTGGTTTAGCATAGTTCTGGGTATGTGTAAGGGGAAGGATCACCTTCCTCAGGTATGAGTGGCACTGATTGAAAGGCTTATAGCCTTAATGGAGTTAAAGGGAAGAAGCAACTCACAGTTTCCACTTCTGGCCTGCTATGTTATGTACTATTTCTCCCCTCCCATGACACTCTATCTTCACCCTGCCTTGGAGCCAGCCAACTGTGAACTGAAACCTAGAACCTGTGAACTTTCCTCCTTAAGCTTGTCAGTGTTCGGTATTGTGTTCCAGCCATAAGAAAAATAATCAAGACACTGACCATGAAGATGGATCTCAGTATCCACAAGTACCTCAAATTTCCTACCAACTTGGTCAAAAAGTGAAAGAAAAATGATCTGAGTTTCGGTTTTGTTTTGTTTTTTATTTATTTTTGCTTTTAGACAGTCTCATTGTATAGTTCAGCATGGACTTGAGCTCACAATGTAGGTCTGGCTGGCCTGGAACTCATGTCACTCCTCCTGACTCAGAAACCCTTGGCAACATGATTTTCTTTCTAAAAGTCAAATCTTATTTCAGCATAGGAGTCCATACTACTGGGCTACCACTGTAGCTATCCCTTAGAGAAAGGCCAGAGGAATAGACCTGGAAAATTTGCAAGCATTGAAGTACTATTTTATCCCAAGTATGAAAAATACGATAAATAAGACAAGAGAAATGTTAGTGTGGATAGAGGAAATGTGGAAAATTATGATGAAAAACGGGAAATGTGGAGCAGTTATGGTACAATTTCAAGTCTCATCAACTTACAAGAACAAGCAAGCTAAACATACAATGAAAGAATGATACATAACTGGTAGGTTGAAACTGTAATTCAAACTGGAATGCAGAGCAGCACTTCTGGCAAGGAGTATCAGAAGAGATAGGACTAAAGGTGTGGTAGTGAAACATTTTGAAAGGTATTTTCATAAGTTCTTATTTTAAAATGTATAGATAGAAGGAGTTTAAATTCAAAGATGGCAAGAAAGTATGGACCCCATGGACCAAGAAAATAGTAATTTATCCCCTAATTTAAACAAATCAGAATTGTCAAAAAAGTGGCATTTCAGAGATATCAAGTCAGCCTAATGACAGGCCAGGCATAACAAGTGAACAAAAAAGCAGACTTTTCTAGTAAAGATATAGTGCATTAGATAAAGACAATTTTTTTTTTTTTTTTGGCAAAGGGCTTCAATACTTTTTCAATTCTTAAACTAGTGGCAGATTAAACAAAAACATTTCATACATCTGATCTTAAATGTTTCACACTTAATTTCCTAAATAAAACTAAATCACAAGGAAAGCATAGCGATAACTACATATTTTTTGTTTGCCCTACAGCTTTTCTCCTCTTTCAAAAATGTAATAGCTACGTTATGAATAGCTACGTTATTTCAGAAGGAAATAGATGAAAGCATATTCAATAGTTTTGACTCTGTCGTTCTCTCAATATCTGATGCAAAAATATGTGTGGGTTGTTTTGCATGTTTTTCTATAAAATACTTTAAGTAGTCGGAAGTGAATGTAATAGCATATTCTGTTCCATTCCATTGTTATTTTAATCACCTTGTTGATGTAAATAATTGTATGCATTGAAGCAAAAGCCTCGCATCCCATATGAAACTTGCAAATACAAAAAACAAAAATTTAGGTAATGATCGATGCCTGAAACCTGAGATAAATGATAATTTTATTTTAATGATAATTATGGGTAATAAAACAGTACTCTTTAAATTATATAATGTAATTTGCAAGAGAAGAGATATAGGGAAAGATAATAAATACTCAGTGTGAGATCCCTCAGATAAATTTGATGATTCTTTAAATCTTATTTCAGCATATTGTCCCGACCCGCGGGTAGTCAATGAAAGCTCTAGAGGGGGATTGGGATTAAAAAGAGACAAGAGGGACACAAGAAATGGAGACAAGACAGGAGTCTGATCAAGCCTCGTTTATTAGGCAGAAGTCTTGGGTTTATATACAGTACGGGAGTGGGAATTGACGTCAGGGGGTAACTAGGCAACGGAGGGAGGTCCAGATATCACGCGAGGGAGGTCCAGGCATCAGGCGATAGCATGTGGTTACATCATATGATTTACGGTAAACAGAAACTTAGCTCAGAGAAAATAGAAACTTAACTCAGGATAGAAACTGAAACTAAACTCAAGGCTCTTAAGATGGCTGATACATTTCAAGATGGACGCTGACTGCAGGTCTCTCGGCAGTCTCGCACAGTATATCAGTAAAAATAGCAATGATTCAGATTATAGCTCTGTAGTACAGATCTAGCCTGGAGTGCGTGAAGCCCTGGACTTGATCTCTAACACAATGCAAGCATACAAAAAAAAAAAAAAAAAAAAAAAAAAAAAAAAAAAAAAAAAAAAAAAAAAAAAAAAAAAAAAAACCCACCCACATAGGATCTTCTGTAAGAATAATTGAATATTCAAAATATTTATATCTTCCTCTTGTACCTGAAATAACTCATCTTACATATTTCATGTCATTAATGATAAACTCTTTAACTTTCTGTCCCTGAGTCATTAAAACACATTCAGCCAAATGTAAAGAATTTATATTGCAAAATAGAAAAATTGCCAACAGAATAAACCTTCCTTTTATAAAAAAAATGTTTAAATACATAACATACAGATTTGGAAAATGTAATGAAAATGTCTTTCCTCACATATGGTCAGATTCTAATAAGAATAATGTAGTTATCAAATACTATAATATACAATAACAAAATGAAAGTAAAAAGTATTCAGCTAACAAAATATATGTGAGACCTGTACACAGAAACAGATTTACAAACCATTCATGTAAATTACTAAGCAAGATTTAAGCAAAGGAAATATGTCTGTTCATGAATTAGAGGACTGGCCATTGTTTAAGTCCCAAGGCTTCCCAATTTAGTTTGTCAAATTAAAGTACCGTGAGGTATTTCACTGATAAGTGTGAACTGAATCCAAATTTCATATGAAATCCTAAAATATTCAACACCACGAAGAATAGTGTTCAGGGGTGTACACTACCGATTTCAAAAGTTACTGTAAAGTTATATAATTGAGGGAATCCACGCTAGTGAGGGTACTGCTACAAAGATCAGTGAAACACGACAGAAATCCAGAAACAGATTTGGACTGCAGACAATTCAACAAAGACAGTCTTTCTGTTTCATAGTGCTGAAATAATTTTATATCACCAGGCCAAAAAATAAAATAAAAAGCACTTAGATCAAAGCCCTGAGGAATATGTCTAATTACGGTATGTGTGTGCGTGTGGATGCACACACATAAACAAAATATAGCAGAGCAGGTTTTACTCCTGGGATGAGAGAAAATGGACTCTAACAACATGGACTGGAAGATCAACTGGAAACACGGCTGGCACAGCATGCTTAAGGGTATGATGTGTTTCTGCGTGAAAGTAGTTATGTCCCCATTGTAACACTCATTATGAACTACTGATACTCAGTAAGACACAACCAAGGGACCTATAACTGAAGAAAGTCTGAGTAAAAGAAATAGAATAAAGATATCTGTGCTACACGTGTCCACATATGGGGCCCTTATGCTCTACACTCAATTGTGCCTTTTTAGCTTTTCTTGAGCACGGACTAAGTACATCCTGAGAGAACGGGCAATGCTTTGTTTACAGATGAAGTGTACGTGTGATCTGCAACATAGTATTTAAAATGTTTTCACCTCACAACAAAAAAATGAAAATTCAGTTCTGACTCTGAATCTGAAAGTGTTTTCTGTCCTCGTAACTTCTCCTTGGTATTTGAAATAACTTAAAAGCTATTTACTGCAATTCTTAAAAGCCAATTAAGTATTCTCCTGTTGACTCATAGACAGACCTCATGTGTACCTGAGAGAAGTTTTGGCGGAAGAATAATTTCACAAAGAAAAGAAATCATGGGCTTCTAAGCAGCTGGAAAATGCCAGGCAGGCTGTGGGCCAGTGGGTCAGCAAGGAAGTTAGTGTTCGCAGTAATGAAGGGGATAAAGGGATCTTTCAGTTTTAGCGTTTTATTTTATTTTACTTTTTTTTCATTTGTTAGACAGGGTCTCACTAGGAAGCTCAAGCTGGACTTGAACTCACTGTGTAGCCCAGGCTGGCCTTGAACTCTTGGCTAAACTCTTGCCTCGGTCACCCGAGGGCTGGAATTACAGGCATGTGTCATCACATCTAGTGTCTTGCATTTTAGTAAGTGGTTCTTATCGTGTGTTGATCTTGAATAAATTGAGGAGAATATCAAGCAACCAGTACATGTTTTTAAAGCTGAGAACAAGTTTTTATTCACAGCCACATCAAACTAGCTTTAGGATTGACCATTTAAACTCATGTTAGAATTTGCAAAACACCTTTTTTTCTGTGGGAAAATATATAATTTAGTCATCTCTTAAAGACCAAAGTTACTGTACATTAAAATATTAAGAACTCTAATCCCTTAGGCAAACAATATTAAAAGGTAAGTTCTCTTTCTTTAAAAAAATAATTTATGAGGCTCTTTTTTTAAACAGAAAAATGACTGAAACCTACACAATGAAAGGTAATTATGACGATAGAGTAGGAAACAGGAGGAAATATGGCTGTCTGGAACCTAGTACAGTTGAGCAGACAGATCAAACAAGACTGTTTTGAAGTCACTTGCGAGTTGCAGCTCTCTAGTCCTGGCACTTGGAGAAGGTGAGGCAGAAGATCAGAGGTAGATTCCTCGCTAAGCACTTACGAGAGTCATTACCTCATAATTTGAAAAATTATATAGTTTTTAAAAAGGCTAGACATGTAGCTTGGTGGTAGAATATTCCTGGATTTGATCCCCTAGTCTTCTAAAAATATAGATGTCTTGACATTTGTCACTATGTTTACCTTCATGCAGTGATGCCTCATGAAATACCTGATGCTTTGTATTGCACATCAATTTAATTTTTAACATCCTCCACAGAAGCCGTGCATTTCTCACAGTGAATCAATCTACACTGATACATCATTATTACCCAAGGTTGAAGTTGTATACTATGGTTCATTTTGGATGTTGTATTTTGTAGACTTGAACGAGTGTGCAATGATTTTCTCCCCGCTCTTAACATCTTAATCTTTGTAGATTTGCCTTTTCTACAATATCATATAATTAGAATTATATAGTGTTACTTTCCACACTGGCTTCTTTCACTTAGAACTACACACTTAGTCCTTGATTTTAGTGACTCCACAGCCTGTCTCTTATTGCTAAATAATATTTAATTGTCTGGAGGACTTGTTTCATCCACTTATCAAGTTATGTGTTTATGATCGTCCGGTAACTGTGAACTGAACCTGCTATAAACATCTGTGTGCAGGATTTCATGCAGGGATAAACTTTTGATTCTTAGGAGTAATGCTTACAAACATTGGTAGATTGTATGGTTGTAGTGTGTTCAGCATTGCCAAAAACTGACCAAGTGCCTTTCAAAGGATCTCTACCATTTCACATTCCCACCAACAAAAAATAAGAGTTCCTTTTGCTTCACGTTTTTATCAGCATTAACTGGTTTGGAGATTCTGAGTATGGGACATGCCAGCAGTATACTAGTAGATAATTATTTAAATTTATATTTCTTTGATGTCACATCATGTGAAACATCTTTTTTTATGGCTCAAGCCTATTCATTTTTAGGACATAGCATCACTCCATTGTATAAAATACATTTGGGCTGTTTTCTAGATTTGCCTATTATAAACTGTGCTGTTATAAAGATAGGCGTACATATATATACATGGGAAAATGCTTTTAATTTTTTCAGTAAGATATCAAGAAAGAGAATAGGTGGGTCAAATTCAACTCTAGTCCTAGTTTTCAAGGAATCTCTGCAGATTTCCACAGTGATTGCACCAGTCTGCACTCCCACCAACAGTGGAGAGAGGTTCCTTTTTTCCACAGCCCTGCCAGCATTTGTTATTGGTTGTTTTTGACAGTAATCATTCTTGCAGGGGTGACCTGGAAGCTTGGAGTTGTTTTTATTTGCATTTCTGACATAACTGCTAATGTTGAACACTTTTTATATATGTTTATTTGCCATTTCTACTTCTTCATCTGAGAAATGTCTATTTCAGATGCCTATTTTTGGATTGGGACTTTAAATTTGGGTACTCTGATTTTCTTGAGTTGTTTATATATTCTAGATAGTCATTTATCTGAGGAACAGCTGGCAAAAATATTTTCCTGTACTGTGGATTTTCTGTTTACACCACTGTTGGTAGTTTCTCTTGCTGTGCAAAAGTTTTTAATAAGCTGAGATCCCAGTTGTTGATTCTTTGTAGCAGTTCCTTTTGATTGGTGTTTTATTCATAAAGTCTGTCTATACCAATGCCTGCAACAGTTCTACCTATTCTATTTTCCATCACATTTAATTTTGGGGGGCATTTATTTTGTTTACATCTCTGATCCATTTTGATTTTAATTTAGCACATGCGGAAAGATATGGGTCTAGTTTTAATCTAGAAAAAAACGAAACACATAACAATAAAAAAGATTTAGAAAAAAAAGAAAACAAGATAAGTAACAAATGTCCATTTCAAGTTGCATCTCTGCTGTCACTGGTAGATGATGTGGCAGATAGAGTCCAGATCAATCTTGATTAATCCCAGAGAGTCATCAGTAGTTTTACGACAGGGTATTCAATAATCCCAACAAGCCTGCACCTTTATTTCCCATGAAGTTCAGGGTGGTTTCTGGCCATGAGTATGGACTAGACCCATTCAGCCTTCAGCAGTTCTGTGCCTCCTGCTGACTTGAACTCAGCTGGGAGCTGCTAGATGGAGCCAGCGGTTTCTCTGAATTTGGAGCTCAGTTGGCCCCTTTCCAAGATAACTCATGAACAATCACCCTCTCCTGTGGGACATCTGACCTGAAATAGCTACTTCAGCCTGCTGCATCTATTTGCCCATTCCACCTGTGACTTTCTCTGCAGAGACCTCTGCGGTCACTGTGACGGTTCAAGCCATTGCTCTAGTGCAGTGAGCCCAGGCTCAGGCAGGAAGCGATGCCTGTCACCTCCTTCTTCATTGAACCTTTTCTCTTTCCTCTCTCCTTATACTTCAATTCTTCACACCCTTCCTGCACCCCATCTTCACACCCTTCCTGCACCCCAGGACCCCGTTTCCCTCTTTCTTGTCATCCTCACATCTTGCTATTCCAGTGTGTGGACCTCAAATCTCAGGAAGCCTCTTTTCCTGCTGCTCGCAATTCCACTATGTTCCCAAAAGTCAGCAACTTTTCTTACACTTACTTGCCATCTAGCTTCTCTCGCCCATCTTTTATTGAGTTTTTGGATACATATTGTTGCATTTTAAGAGTTTCTTTATATTTTTAGAGAGTATTTTTGCCAAATATGTGAAGCATAAATATTTTCTCTGTGGTTTCTCTACTCCGTTGATAGTGTCATGTACAGGGCAGTCTTTTTCTAATTAGTTCAGTGTAGACTTATTTTTTTATTTCAGGGATTATTACTTTATAGTAACAACAAAATTTGACAACATTCACCTAGAAGTTTTTTCGTGTTCTAGGAGTTGCTTGATTTTTTACTTTAAAGGTGTTATCTGGTTTAAATGTCCTTTTATGAAGGTATAAATACAATGTTATATTTTGGTCTTCTTTTTTTTCTTTTCTTTTTCTACATTTTTGATAGAAACTGAGAGCCCACACGGAACCAGACCAGCCCTTCTGACACGAGAGAAGTCTTTACTGGGGGAGGGACAGAGTAGCAGGCTACCTAGCAGACCAAGGTAGCCCCAAGCTGAGGAAAGCGTGGGCTTTTAAGCTCTTTTTTCTGGCAGGGGTGGGGTGGGGTAAGGACATGTCCCTGGGCCAGAACAGGCCGAGCTCCGAGCGGCGGGGAGGGCATCCAGGCCAGAAGCCTGAACATCAGGAGTTGCCTGTGTCAGAACTACCTGAGCAGGTGAACTGCCAGAGCGAATGAAGGCGAGTTTGGCTTTTGTGGCCCAGGGGAACTGAAGTGGAACAGGTAAGGGAACGAGAGAAATATTGAGAGTTAAAGTTTTCCCACAAGGGGGGCGAGGCTGGCTGCCTTGTGACTTACCAATTTTCTTTTGTTTTCATCTTATACATGGCCAATTGTTCCAGAATTATTCAGCAAAAAGTATTTGGCCCCACTGTGCTGCCCTGGCTCGTTTTATTAGATATCAGTTGACTCTGTGCTCTGCTGGACATTCTGTTGCACTGACGTGTCCATTCTTTACCCAATAGACCGGGTCCTGTCATGCCACTTTTCTGATTACTGTATCTATCCCTTAGTTTGATTCTCCTGTAGCTTTGTGTTTGAGTTTTATGTATTTGCATATAAACCTTAGAATCAGCCAGTGCATATACAAAAATTAAATTGCTGGGATATTAATGGACAGCACTTAATCAATAGATGGGCTTGGGAATAAGTGATGGTTGGAGACCACTGTGTGGTTTTATCTACGGATAATTAGGATTTTTTAAATTTCATTGAAATTATATAGTTTCTGCATGTAAAATTTCAGCATATTTTGTTAAACTTCAACTTTTATATTTCATTTCAGATGCAGGCTGAGGTAAATGGTATTGGGTATTTAAATCCACTCTGCACCAGTTTATCATTAGAACCTGGAAAAATAATTGACTTTTGCACATTAATTTTATTGCTGGAAACTTGCTGTAATCATATGCTAGTTCCACAGTTTTCTGCTTATTCTGTTTTTCTACAGAGAAAGCCTGATATGCACGAATAAAGATAGTTTTAAATTGTGTTGTCAGTCAGTAACCTCTTCATTTCCATTCTTTTTGTATTAGTTAGGACTTCCAAAGTGGTGTTGAAAGGACATATGAGAGGAAACATTTTCATCATGTTTCTGATTTTAGTGAAAAACTTCTGGTTCCACTCCATTAGGTTTGGTAGTAGTTATGCTTACTAGGTTGATGAAGTTTCTCTATTTCTTGTTTACTGCTATTAATAAAGAATTGCAGATTTTAGTAAAAACTTCTTAATTAGCTATTGATATCATGTGATTTTTTAAATTTTGTTTTGTTGATGTGATGGTCACAGTCATTGATTTTCGAATGGTGACTTTAAAGCATTGCTTACTTGGCATAATGAATGCCAACCTTGGCATATACAGTTATAGAATTCATAAAAAAAATTGTTAAAGGATTTATATCACAGTACATGTGTATAGTTGGATGTGACTTGCTAAATCTTTGAGGATTTTTGCATTGATGAATGACATCAGTCTGAAGTTTTATTTTCTTATGATGTCTTTGCTTGCTCTACTCCTATAACACTGGCAATATAAAATGAGTTAAAAACTTTCCCTTTTCCCCCAACTAGCTAAAAGATATGACAGCAAATTGAATTAATTTCTTCCATAAATGTGGATCATAATTCACTTAGTACATTTATCAGTCACTGCTCACTAAATAAATACATTTAATGTAAGATATATGTGTGCAAATCCACATATGTAATATATGTAAAACCACGTATAGCTATGTACAGATATATGCCCATAGCTACAGTTTGGATAGATAGAGACAGAGATAGATGATCGATAGTGATAGGTAGGTCGATAGGTAGGTAGATTAGATAACAGACTTAGAAGACAGCTTTGCCGTGGCTACCTGCAGAGTTAGATGTGGAAGACTCCTGAAGGGTTGTCTGTGCGCTTGAGCTCAAAAGAGACCAAATCACAAATCAAAGAAAGGCCTGGAGCTCAAGATAGTCCCTTGTGAGACCATACAAGAAAGCTGAAGGGGCTGCAATAGGAAGCCCGAGATAATGGACCGGAAGGCTGGAGAGTCTGCGCTGCTAGACTGGAGCCTGTGCTACCAGCCTGGAGATGGAAGTCCAAGGCGGATGATAAGGGCCGTAGCTGATCCAGCAAACCAGAGAGAGCCTTCCCTCTTCCCACTTCGTAGTCCTTTCAGACTCTGAGCCTGTTGGCTGCTGCAGGCTCTTCTCTCTTCATGAGGTCCATCCGTCACACTGAGAACTACGCTAAGACAGTCGTTTGGGCGTTTCTTACTCAAACTGGCACAACAGTATTTCATGATTTAGATGACTTCCAGCTATCAGTTCGTTTCATGGGTGAGCTTGATTGCAATAGAAAATTTTATCTGAGAAAAGTTTACGTGGATAACGAGTATTACAAAATTTACATATAATGATGTAAATTCAATGACAACTTGAGAAATGTGCAATACCTATAGATATAGGCACATTTTATATGTAAAGATAAAACAGAAGATCTAAATAAACAATAAGAAAAGATAATGTGTAGCTGATGATCATATGCACGCATGGATAGCTACATTCTTAGCACACAGTGGTACTTTATTTTTGTTTGGGGGAAGTGATTTCTTTTACACAATCTTATTCTATTTTTGTTTGGGGAATATTGGTTTCATACCTCTTTGGAGACTGTCAGAGAATGCCAGCAGTCCAGTGATGCCAGTATTACCTGGTTAAGCTTCCATGCACCTCAAGTAGTGGTGAAAATGACCCCAAACTAGAATGCAGAATGATACGGATGGGAAAGTCATCCTGCCTTTCATTTTCTCTGAGATAATAACCTCATACATTCTGTTGTCCAATATATGATAACAGTTATACATCCTGTCCAAATTTATAGTTTTGTAATGTGGGTTAGTTCATTCAAGGACAGGTAACACTTTTTAAATTGAGTAATTATTTTCCCTTAGTTTACTGCTCTCCCATACAAGACTATTATATGACTCTTATAAAGATATAATCACATCTCTAAGAAAATTTATTCACAATTTAGTATTCAAAATAAGCTTTCTTCATGCTCTGAAAGACTTTTTATAATATCATGAATTAAATAACAATGAAGCTGAAAGTTCAATGGTGGTCATGTGTTTATAATTCTATTCCCATCACCTTAAATATGAAAAAGAAATCATCATGATTGATTCCTAAACAATATTTCATTTCCAGAACTGTATTATTTTAAGCTATTATCATTTGACTGTATCTTTGATATTTAACAGGAGGTAAGAAATGAAGTAATATGCTCCTATTTATTCATTTGAGTTTTTAAAACCCAAGGTCAATATTTGCCATCATCCATAAAATTATTTGCATTTATCAATATATCTGAACATATGTATGATAGCCCGGTGATGAAGATCATGAGCTTTGAAGTCAGAAACATTAACATTAGGGTCAAAGTTATTTAATTAATCACTATGTGACTTTAGAAAATCATCCAATCTTTCTAAGTGATGTACTTGGTAATATTAATTTGAGATAATTCAAAAAATATAATTAAAATATGCATATAGCTTGTCAATTTTTTTAAATCAAAGACAATAAAGACAACTTATGGTCATTCAAAATTTTAAATTCAACAAATGTTCACTTCTAGAAGAAGAAATGAAACAACTTACAATTCTTTTAACAGAATTTCAGGTTGTTTTAAAAAATAGCAATTATGCTTTACTATTATTCAGTAAAAGAGGAATAAAAAATGCCTCAGAACGCTAGCTTTCTGAGCATGGATATGACTTCTCCTGAACAGATATGTGATAAAATAAAAACAAAAAACAAATGAAGAAAGAAATTGTTTTCTTGTTACTAAGAATTTAGTACTATAAAATCTATTGAAATAAGAAGACACCATGAAGAGAAAGAAATGAAGGTATTTATCAAACATCAAATAATGTCATGCTTCCATTTTGTATCATATATCAAGTAACATAGATTAGAAAAATTAAAGAAAAAACAGTAGTCCATAAGATCAAAACCTAGTGGCTCAGGTGTTTGAATTCAGTCCTGATTTTGATTTTTAGACATATGAGCCATTGCCAAAGATGAAGTTGCCAAAATTTTAGGTCATTTTAATTTTGTGATACAAAGTTTATTTTCTAATTGTAAGGTGCCACTTCTACATTTTTCTGGGAGAGGAAATAGAATTTTCAGAGCCAAACATTGTCAGACAGAATCTATGTAACACTAATGAATACATACTGTGAGGAGATTTTTTACAAGAAAATATTTTTGATATGAATCTTCAGACACTTTTCAACTAAGAATTTAATATAAGATAAACATGTACTATTATTTTTCTAGGTCCATGTCCTTATCCTAATCTAGTACACTGTAAAAATCATGTGACATAGGTGACAACACCCACTACCCAGCTTAGATTGTTCACTGTTCATGAAAGTTATTTTGGAAACTGTCGGACATCCTGCCAATTTGAAAGTGTACTTCACTTCAGACATGCTGTTAAATTAATGGAAGAGAGGAGTGAAGCACAATTAATCATGACAGGCAGATGGAGTCCATCACTATGAATATGACGGTAGTCCATTCAGAGAGGTCTTCGTAGTCTCAAAGTAAAAGCAATGAGAGACTATGTCTTCAAGGATAAGGTCATTTGGAAAAACTGTATATAATTTTATTAATAGTATGCTTTATTTTTAACTGCAATAGAATAATTTGAATATAACATCATTTCCCAGAGAATAGTTATTTTATATTTTATTTTCACCAGTGTGTAATACTATTTTCTAACTTTTACTCTACAGAAAATCTTTAGCAAGTCAACTATGATTAGGTGAATTTTAGATGTTCATCACCATATAATGCACTCAAAAATTCTGTTAACTTCAATATATTTTTTCTGTCCCAGTTAAAAGTGCAATTATTGAGAGTGTAAAAAATTGTATGAGTCCTTCTTTTCTATTTCTTATCCACAAGCAATAGGTGGACAGTTAGAGTTGGAGGAGCTGTGTTTGGAAAACTCTGTAGAAAACCTTTCTTTTGGATGAAAGCTGTTTTTGGATTCCCTGCTGCAAGCATTCCTGGTGAAATTTAATCCTGTAAAAGTCTGTCTCAAAACCTTACCACTCTGAGTGCGTTTCCTTGTTTAGGCTGAGAATTCCCAGTCCAATGATTTCAGGTCTCTGTGATCAGAAAAATAACCCTATATAGTCCATAAACCCATAAAAGTAGTCAGTTACCAGTGTAGTTCCAAGTTGTCAGGTGTCAGTGATCAGAGTTTCTTCTTATAGCTAGCTTATTACTATGCTATTGTGTTATACATCTTGTGGTTATACTTTTCTGCCAGATGTTCAAGACCAAATTAAAGTGAGATCTGTATTAACCACAATTAATCTCTTGCCATCTATCGAGGTCAGCTAAGTCTCCTCAGGAGTTACCTTGGAGCCATATACAGCACTTCTCTGTTCTGTCAGTGTGAACTGTCTGATGAGTCATGGCCTTTGCTTCACCAAGTTACTTTTTGGAAAACTTTGGACAATTTTCTCTCCTGGTGACTATCCTTAGGCACATTATACACTATTCAACTACTTCTTCTATAGTCTTAACAATATCCTTTGTCAAGAGGTCAGGGATCCACCACGTTAAAGGATGTTGCAGCAGAGGTTTCTTATGTTCTGGGTCCAATTGACCTCAGAGGACCACAGTTAAAAGTCCCACTGTACTCAACACATCTGTCTTTGCCATTTTCCTTCTCTAAACCTCAGTTGTTGAACATCAAAATGAGAATGTTAATGATATTACATTGTAACAAGAGCAGTGAGCTTAATTATTATACTTCTATCTGAATATCAGGCACCTTGAAATATAAAGTACAGCCAGAGTGTTATGGCAAAAATCAAAAATTGGGTTGAACTCCACAGGAGATCAAAGAACTCATTCAGAACAAATGGAGTTTTAATTAATTTTAATTTAGAACCAATTGGACCTGTCATTCCCCCCCATTCCTGATCAGAGAATGTGGCACTTAAGCGCCTTTGTTCTCACCTTATATACATCTTTGGTTTCCATGGTAATAGATGGGAATGTTTAGGCCTGGCCACAGTTGTTTACCTCTCACCATGTGACCAGGTCAGGCTCTGGCCACAGTGATATATACTTTAACAACACAGGCAAGGAGAAGAATTCCAGGACAAAGTCAGGACTGCAAAGTTAACTCTTTACAACCCCTCCAGGATATTTCTCAAGACCCATTTTGAGGCATACATATCTTAAAATGTTGTGCTAAAACTCGCCATCCCTTACAAGAGAAGAGTTACTTTTTACCACCCATAAATGTTCTAGTAGTTGAATCCCTGTAAAATGTTAACACATAACAGTTACATAGTTTTACAGAGACAAAGTGAAATCAAAAGCCATACAAACTATTTTAGAAAGACAGTCATGATGACGTTTTTGTAACAGACCTACAGTTCCATTTTGGCACAGAATAGCCCCTTCAGTCAATCATCCTTATCTAATACATAAGAAGCTTTTATCTAATTTGTTGTCCATTAAAGGGATGTCACGAAGTGTACGGAATTTTCTGGACTGCTTAATGTGTAAACATCTCTAAGTGTAGTGGCACATACGTACCATACATATTACATAAGTATCTGTTAAAATATTGCTGACTGGAGGCCTCATATTGGTTTGACATGATCCTCTTATCAAAAGTACTTGGAGGACAAGAGAAAGGCAAATGTCTGAATCTGAAAGAGAATGTTTAAAAATATTTTACATTTTGAATGACCTGTATATCTGTAAGGCAAAAATAAATTTAATATACCATGAGATTAGCAATAATCAATTGTCATAAAAGTAAATAATCTTTTGTTTCTTAGTTTTGTACAAAGCGTCTTTCAATCAAAATATCTTGTTTTCTTACCAGAAAACTTAATCTATGGATGATGACCAGTGTAAGTAAATCACAATAATGTATTTTGAGCAATGTTTCTTGGGATATCTTCCATAAGAATATGGAGATCTTTAAGGTCTCCTATTAATGAACAAGTATTGAAAAATTACTTCTAGGCAGCCACTACCTTTCATCAATTGGAGTCCTGCCCAATAGATTCTCCTCATCCAAAAGGATTTCTATTTAATTATCTTAACAATTTTGATGACTTACAAGAAACATCATAACTTAACGTATTATTTTAGAACAATGAGAAACTCTCAAATGATAATTCATTAGCAACAATACACTTTACATTAATAAAAGCAATTTTGACATCATTTGATCAGCTGGCAACTTTGGTGGAAGCATATCAGACAAATATTTCAAACATCCAAAAATTGAAAAAGAAGAAACATTTGTTGAGCTCAGATAAAATAGCTGTTTATGGATTGGACAGGCAGAGAAACAAATAAATACACAACTTTCTCATAAAACTTTACTGCACTAAAATATATTTTTGCCAAATTAAATTATAATATTTCTTTTACAATTTTCAAACTTTTAATTATATGTAGACTAGTCATAATTTTTGTAGGTCAATTAGCAGAGATCTCTTACAAAAAAAATTTGAAAGGAATAAAAACCTTTTATCTACAATTAATATGTATTTTCTTACGTTATTTTGTCTTAAGAATGCTGGCAATTTCATGTCTCTTCATGTAGCTTTCAGCTCAGTTACTTTCATGCACTCTGCTCAGACCTTTTTTCCTAACATCATTCTAAGACTTAATGTAATTTGGGTTATCACTTATGTAGACTCTCTTTGCTGGTGTATTTCCTTCTTGCCAGAGCTATGTACCATCCCCTTGATCCTGGATTGCTATGACTATGCCCAAAGATTTCCCTGCCAGCAGCTGTTACTACAGCAATTTGTGATGTACAAGCAATAACCTTGTGTGTGCACAGATATATGGTGGGCTCCTCTGTGTTCTAGGCTGATTGAAGCTCAGAAAAGTCTAGCCATCCTTGTCCATTGGCTACATAACAAAGATGCAGTTGCTGAGTGCCCTGAGCCAGGACAATCAGCCTGTGTTTCCTGCTGTGTCTGACATGAGAAAGCAGACATATGGCTTCCTCCCACCTCCCTTGTCCCAGCCAGGCTCAGGATCAGTGGAGCGCCTTCGTTCCTCACGCTTCAGGCAAACATCCATCAGCCTGGCGTCCTCCCAAGCTGGGGGTATATAAGAAGCGGTGAGAGTAGCAGAAAACAGCAGTTTCTCCCTGTTACGTAACCTTTTAAAAGTATGCAAGGGTCTACATTGATTTATATTGGTTTGCTTTTTCCCTAGACTTTCTCTAAGCTGCTTTCCCACATTCTTCCCAGTATGTAAATTTACAATTTCATCTGCAAAACTGAGAGGTCTCTTGAAGGAGCTCAAGAAATGCTGCAATCTTGACGGACATCCCTCTAACCTTAAGCAAAGCTTTAAGCATTTCACTGCACGAAGCATGATCTTTAGACACTGAATTCCCCATGGTCTTACATCCAGCGATCATTCGATATACTCCATAGTAAATGCTCTTAGTATACTCTGAGCCTATACTCTTAGTCCTGTTATGTGCACTCCAGGGCTCCTTGTCTCCGCTTACCGAGTTCCTTTCTGCACAGGCCCCATGTTGGATGTCACTTGCTGCAACATATGCAGCCAGTGGGGTCCTGAGAGCGGGTGATGGGAGATTAAGAGGAAACAAGACACATTAAAAAATCTGGGGCTGGGGGCGCCTGACCTCTCTTATGGAGAAGCAGTAACAATTCAGCACAGTCTATGTTTTCATTTATGCACAGTAAAAGGGGATAAGAGCAATATAGGTGCAAAAGTACAAGGTCTCAGGGTTTTACTGAGAGCACAGAAAGTGAAACATTCTCACTATCTACGCTGTAGCTGACAGGGAGCAACAGCAAGTCCCGACACCTGTTGGACTGGCCTTGCTCTAGTCCCTACAACTTATTCACGTGACTCGCCTGGGGTACTTTGTGTTCCCAGGGCTGGCTTTGCCTTAGCCCCTGATGTGTGGTCAATCTCAAGTTTAGCCATGCCCCACAGTGAGGCAGGTATGGAAAGATTAATTGTTATTCTTTTTAAAAACAATAAAATTGGAAAATACCTATAAGATTAATTAGGTCTCCAATAAACTATGAGTTTATTCAGTGCAGTTATTTTTTCTGCTTTTTAAATGATTGTTAAGCTCTGAAGAGAATTATCAATTACTTTTAATCCTTTTTAATCAAATAGTTCAACCATAAGTGACACCGTTATTTCTCCACAACTAAAAGTATGTAAGATTTTGTAGGAAATCATCTTCCTTTATTTGAATCACACCTCCATTAATATTTTCAATGTGCAGATGATTTAAAACATTGAGGAAACAAAGCTTTTCATAGTAACATGACACATCAGGATGTCCACAGACAGTAGATTACTACTTAAATTATTACAGGGTGGTAGAGGTGAAGAAATAAATTGCTTCACTGAAAAAACAAACCCACACTAGCAATAAAGTGCAGCAAGTAAAAATTAAACATTCAACCTGCAAAAAAGAAATTTGCAAATGATTCAAAATTAATCAAATTTTCTTTCTAGTGTATAAATTTTCCTCTTATCATAATTCTACTTTTGTTTCTATTTATGAATATTTGGGGTTTTCTCATTCAGTGAAAAATGGCTTCTTTGTTTTGAGTCTAAGAGTTCTCCAAATTAAATATCAATATATTTGTCATGGTCCTAAATTCCAGTCCATAAAAGCAATTCACTTGAAATAGCTCATCATTATATTCTACATTAAGAAATCATAGTTTCCCTAAAAGTCTATGGGTAGAATTTTTTTCAATCAGATACCATTGTACACAGTTAATCATTAACTTCTCTGTGGAATCATTTTTAATTGATTCAATCGGGGAGACATAAATCAAGCAAGATTATATACCAAGGAGAATTCACTTAAGGTATGGTTGTGGGCAAAGCAGAAAATAAAACACATGCCCAGAGATATATTTTTATTTGTAAAGCAACAAACTAGAAGGAGACGAATGATCAAACAGTGAGAAATTATTTTTTTTTAAATTATGTTACCAATATATGAAATAAAAATATTTTATTTAAAAGTATCATAAATACTGTGAAGGAACATAGGTAGTTTTTGTAATTATGATGTTACTATATTCCAGTTTGACAGCATGATGGGAAAGATAATCTTATTTTCTTCAGGTTAATCAAATTGATACAGGCCACTTCTAACCTTCAGGCCTCTGAACTCTCTTTCTTACATCTTTTATTTTGAAAGATATCTAATTACAAATTGTTTCTCTCTAAAAATTAGGTAAATATTTTGAAAAGCTTTTGCCAGTTTTTAACAAAGATTTGTACTTCAAAAGGATGTGAAATGCAATCCTCAAACAAGATCCTGGCCCTAGCAACAAGTTTTTATTGGAAAACAGGCAAACTTAAGTCCTTATCCAACTTGAGAAACTTGAGCGGGAAGAGTTACTTTTCCCTTGAATAAAATCAAATAGCCCCCCCCCAAATTGCTTACAGTCCTTCGCCTCGCAAATTCTAAAACCTCCCCTGTAGTTTATTTCAGGATATTTGAATTCAAACTCACTTTTGGCCCATTTCATCCTGCAGTAAAAATTTTGAAAGAAATTTTCCTTGTAAAGAAATCTCTTAAATTTCTGTGTCACTTTAAATTACAATTTATCCAGCTTCTTAAACTCAAATGTTCACTAATACTTGAAAATGAAGCATTACAAATATTAGCTCTGAAGATTTAATGAAAAGGAATTTTAAGTACATATCATTTAAGTGTATGCTCATAAATCAGTGTGGGAGATAAAAAATGAATTGTAGAAAAGAATCATACTTTTAACTGAATATTAAAATATATATACTTTTAGGGGATACACACTCAGAGAAAAGAGAATACGGATCCTGAGAGAGATGCATGATGGTCTGGAGCTGTGTATACCCTTGCGGTTTGCAACTGACTTCAAGATAGGAGATGTAGACGCGTGTTCCTACTGTGTCATGGTACCTATCCGGTCGGCTATGTTAAAGTGCAAACCACTTATCTGTTCCTGAGCTGTAACATATTTTGAGTTTAATAGTGTGCTTTCCTGAGGATAGAGCTCTGTGGCAAGAAGCACATTTTATACGTGAAAAGCACGGGACCACAGAGCCCAACTTACAGGCTTATTGTTTATTTAAGACCCTGCGGACATTTTTTGGCATGTTTTCTGAAAGAGAAAAAAAAGCCGAAAACTCTTGTGACCTGAGATGTAGTTATTCTTGAAAGTGCAGAGTTAAAATCATGAATTTCCTTGTTTTCTTTCTACCTATCTTTGTTATATTTTTCTTGCCTCATCCAGCTTTTGGACACAAAAGAATATTCAGCTCACGACACAGACTGACAGCAAATGCATACAATAAAATGGAACTAAGAAGGGAAAAGAGGGTGGAAAGAGAGGGGAGAGGTTAAGTGGAAAGCAAAAGTTGGGGAGCGTGCACGGTGCACACTGTAGGAGAGAAAAATCCAAACACCTAGTAAATCCACACATATTTTAAATATAATTCACTCTACCTTTTCGTTCCACCTCACTTTGGCAAAATGTATTTATTTTATTTTATTTTTCTAGCCTTGCAATATCTGGTTCGGAAAAGGTCCCCTCAGGTACTAATGGTTAAGGACAGGGAAGCCCTTGCATTCTTCCAATCCATGCCCTGGATGAGCCTCTCCCAGATCAGCTTATGTCTATATGTTTTATGAATAAATGAATTCTGTCCTCTAACTTAATCTTATAAAGCACTTTTGATTTCTCCTTGGAGTTCCTCTGTACTTTTCCTCATTTAAAGAAAAAGAAAATGCACTTTTGTGAATGACAAGTAAAGCATTAGAGTAAAATCCACGCACATGCATTCACCATGTCTCTAGACCAAGATCTCATGCTATTCAGAGAGCATGATCCCGTAATACACTTTTGGAATTCCTCAGCAATTCTTTCCAAGTTCTTAGTGTCCTGAACAAGGGACTGGACAAAGCACCAGAAAAGATAGTGAGCTTTTACGTTCATTGACAAGCTCTGCAGAGGGAGAGCAGCCCACTGAGAAGTTCCACAGTGACTGCCAGGTTAATGACAGGGGTCTTTTATATCTCTTGTCACTATTAAAAGCCTATTTGGATTCACACCAGATATAAATGAAAAATTGAACGTAGCACTTTCTGATTGGTTCCAGGTGCAGGCTTCGGGACCTGTTTTCTGCACTAGTACACTAGGTCTCTGCGATTGACAGGTCACACCAACTTGCTTAGCCAATTTGCCCCACCTCAATCTCCAACATGAATCCCTGTATCCCTAGAGGCATTCATATGTCACACCCATTTTATAGGTTATAACTAAGATCATAGGTTATAATTTTACAAACAAAATTTATATTCATCAATAAATACAGCATCATACACATCCTATGCAGAATTGTTGCTATCTTTTTGTGTTTTTTAGGAGACTAAAATATTTTTAACATCAAGATACTTAACATATGGAGATAAGTACTTCCTTATGTGTACAGTTACTAGGCTGTGGGATAATGAGAAGAAAATGATATGTATTAAAACATTAATATTTTAATCTTGCCTTGATTGATTCCTTCATTTAGAGAAATCATAACCACAGAAACACATCATCATGTGATTTAAATTTGTGTCCTTTATATCTAAGATAGCCTCATTTTTACTAGTTTGTATTATACACTTAAGAATGGAAGACTACTGTATTTTATATTAATAAAAATTATGGGAAGAAAAAGCTATTTGTTTATTATGTTTAAAAAATTCATTCATTTCACAAATGTACTGCTTTGTTCCAGTAAAAACCTAATGGTAGTACATGAGTGATTGCTTCTACTACTTCTGGTTGTTAGCAGGACAAAGGCATGAAGCCTAGAGTGAGTAGGGGGAACCCAACCCTAAAGACATTACTTTCTCTGCCACTGATCTCTGAAGAGTTAACATATCTCACACTTGCTTAATGCAGCAAGTCAAGTCATGGGGACATTGACAAATAGCTATGTGGTATTTTGAGGTAGATGAGCCTGAAATAACCCTCACATAAACCCCACCAACTCCAACAATATCCAGAAAATAGTGGCATAGTTTTTTCCATGTCCCAGAGTGAAAGCCGACAACATCCTATAAACAGGCTCCCTGAGTTCCTACTAGCCAAAGAGAAGTTATGAGGAGACTGTCCTGGAGAGAATACTGATGAGGCCAAAGGGGGTGAGGTAGGGACAGTCACTGATCAATGAAAGAAGGCCTGATCAAAATAAAAGCTATGCACTGGCAAGAAGAGATACCGAAGATCCCGTACCAGAACACTGCAAAAATTTAATACAGACAAAATCTATGACTAGTGGAAAGAATGCTGACTCAACTGATATAAATGTTTTATCACACAGTGAAATGGAAAGACTACACAGCTATTAGGTCCAATGAGATTAAACAGAAAAAAATTACTCTAATTTAACTTTAGTTAAGTAATAGGCGATAATGGAATTACTAATACACAGCACTAGTTAGTAAGGGTCAAGTGCATCCTGGATTTCATAAAGGAACAAAATTACTGACACAACATTTTAATCATTGTTAAGATTGAAGTGTTTTTTAATATAAAATATAAAGCATTTATGCAAAGTCTAATTTATCTAAAGTGATATATTATTTATGAAAATTATCAGGTATGTAAGAGCATTTCAAAGTTGCTTAGAATAATTCTTGTATGTGTTTTACTGTTTAATTTGGAGGTCTTCTCATTGATAGCTTTTAAAATATGAAGTGTCAATTATACTTTGTATTGATTAAATTAAAGTGTCATAATAAAATGTAGCTAAATATAAATTTGTAAGTTCAAAATTTTAGTTCCCAATACCAGGGATCTGTGACACTGAAGTATATTTTAATGATTGATTTATTTGAAAGCAACTGTGTTCATTGTGAAGATTTTGGACATAAGAAAAAAAAAGCTGAAAATATGAATATGTATTTATTTACCTTTGTGTATATTTACCATGGCCAATGCTTTGACATAGTATTCTACCTAAAGACCAGTATTCCATAATCTGCAATATAGCAGTTTATACTTTGCAAGAAAGTGCATGACTAATATGAGAAATTTTGTCCTTTGCAACCTTGTAGGGCAGTAGATGTTGCCATAGCCCTGTCATTAAATGCCTGACTCACATCATGGTTCTATCAGTTATTACTACACGACTTGGTCATTGCTGTGATAGGGATATTCTAGAATAGAGAAGCACCTCCTCTTGCAATGGGATTAAATGCCAGGAAACTCATTCAATTTTAAATTAAAAATATTACACTCTCGCTCCCTGGGAGTAACCCTTTGTTGCTGTTGGTTTCCATTAGAAAAGCACCATACTGTATTATTGCTGGCCCTGTGTTTTAATTACTTTTCTCTTATTGCTGAAAAAAAATCCCCAACATGCAAAGCTAAGGAAGGAAAAGTTTATTTAGGTCACAGTTTTATTAGTTGGCTCTAAGGCCAGGTGGTATGGCAGAGGGACAATGTGTTGTGGTGGCAGAAGACAGCAAAAGCAACAAGAGCAAAAAAGAAGAGCTGAGCTTCTCTGCCCATCTTATCTTCTCCAGCCTGCTGGAACTACGGTCCTGCCAGTCCAATCAGCAGGCAGATCGAGCAATCACTCACCCTGAACCTCAGCACCCTGAAGCCCAGCATTGCACTACAAATCAATCACAAACTCTAGATTCATCTACCTCCAGAAAAGCCCATTCTCCATGACTGCGTGAGGCTTTAGTGGGGACATCTACACACAAACCATAGCACCCTGGAAAACATGAAAAGCAAAACAATGACTGATACAAAGAAAAACAAATAAACAGTGTCTTCCTTCTATGCCCTCATAACACAGAACATTTCCAAGACATGTATGTGAGCATTTTAATTTGCATATTAAGGGGGTTTCTGCAAGTCTAGCAGTTTCTGCAATGGCACAACTGATCATCTTCCAGTTCTATACAGTTCTGAATTCACTTTCCTGGACAGAGCATCAGATCCCAAAGTTTGAGGTCTCTGTCCCATTAAGTCACCCTCAATTCACATGCCAAGCACAAGTCCCAGGCTACAGAGTATTCTTTAATTTGTTAGGCAGAACTTTACTTACATGAATTGTTTTATTATAAAAGATATTACAGATGATAAATGAAAAGCTGCAATGAGGTACATATAGGAGAGGAAGCTTAGAACTCTCATCTTCATCCCAGATGAACAGCCTTCGCTGAACCTACAAGTGCTGACCCCTATGTTTTCAAGATTCATTACTTAGGAAAACTTTATTCAATTCCACCACCACTGGTTAATCTAACTCTCAGACCTTCTCCCCGGACTTGAAGTTTGGAGAGTGAGGTTAACAGTCCCAACCTTCTAACTCTGATTTGGTTCATCTGATGACTACTATAGTCCACATTCAGAAGCTACCTAAGGGCTGCAGACATTTATCACTTTGAAGATACAAAGGAATTTAGAAGTTGTGTGCCAGGAAATAAGGACAAAGGCCAGATGCATGTGTCGTAATGTGATAATTTTTATCCCTCTATTACACCTTGGAATCCTGAGCCTCAAGATGATGGTCTCAAAAGGTGCAGCTGTGAGAGGTGCTTAAGCTATGAAGGGGACGACCTCACAAGTAGGATCAGTGCCCTAATGAAAGAGTGTATTAAGGAATTTGCTTTTCAACACAGGAGTGCATCACGACAAGGCAGCCGCCGGAGATCCATTAGGTAGACCGTCATAAGGCTCCAGATGTATGTGTGACTTCATCTTGGATTTGATCCATAACCAGTCAGCTGCTGCAGCTGAGAAGCTAGACTTTTATGGCATTTTCACTTAGCAGTTCTAGGAGACTAGAATCACTTTATAATACGAAAGTTCTGCAGTTCCTTTGTGTCACTCTTAAAATAGTAATCATAATTATACACTGAGCATGCATTGTGTGAGCATTCAGCAAAAATCCAGTATTAAGTGTTGTAAGAATCCCAAGTATACACTGTGGCATTTAAAACACAGATACTTTCTTTTAGGTAAATGAGACTTACAGGGATATTTTATATTCATTTACAGCCAAAACAAAAATTACCTAGAAGCTAGACATTCAAATGTTTGTATGTATGTCTCTCTTGTATGTGATGTCAATACTGTAAAATGTTTCTACAGCTTTTCTTGTCATTACAAGTCACAGCAGGACTATGACACGTAACAGAAAATCTGTGCAATGATCAATTTTCACTATTCGCAGAAAGGTGGCTCTTTTTGAAACTGGAAAAGATGAAATAGCTAAAAATTGGCGTACACATTTCCTCAGGAACAACTCGAGCTATGCTTTATTCTTCAGGAACATTAGAGGTAAACACCAACCCTTGAGTTTCCAAAGATAGCAAAATCCCTTCCCTGTGAAAAGCCACAGTGAGGGAGAGACCCTCCTCGTCACCTTTGTCTGCTAACATTCCTGCCTTAGCTTTGGAAAGGACCACTTGTTTTTCATCTGCCCTCTGCTGCCGAGGGAGGAATGCCTGAGCTAAGGTGCAGAGCTGTTCAGTAGATTGCAGAGGCCACAAAATCCTGAAAGTAGGCCATGGTTTTTGTATAGTTCTCATCTCTGCACAAAATAAGGAAAAAGTGTTTGTGAAATCCGTAGACCATTTGTATTTCATGGTATCTTTAGATTTTTGATTGACAATCATCCAGAAAGTTCAAGTTCAATAAACTCTAACACAATATTTTCCACATATATATTTTAATCTAAAGCTCAACATCAGAAAATTCTAAGGATTTTGATGAACAGTCTTGAAGTTCAGCACTTGAAAAGAATTTCAAAATTTTGCCCATGTGCTTTTTTTGTGTGTGTCTTTTTGAGACAGTGTTTCACAATGTAGTTCAGGGTGGCCTTGAACTCACTTGGTAGCCAGGCTGTCCTCGAGCTCACAGCAATTCTCCTGGCTCTGAGACTACGAGCATTTGCCACTAAGCCCAGGTTAAGTGTATTTAGTCTATGAACACTACTGATGTAGATAAAAACAAAAGTGAATGTACATAAAATTTAATGTTTGGCTTTTTTAACTCTTCATAATTGGTTTGGTATCTATAGAAATCAGTGACCAAGGCAAAGGATTGCACATAATAGCTTGTTTGGTGATTGACTGAAGCAAAGGGACAATATTATTCTCTACTAAACTGATCTTATTGTGTGACTGATGGCAAGTTCTGCAGGTGTCTGTCCTAAACTGTAACATCCAAGCTAAATGGCCAGAGGTAAAGTGGTGAGGGGCAAGCACCATGCAGTACAGCTCATGGCCATGCAGCCAGGCATTCGTGATTCACACTAACTCCTAGGAAAGGGGGGATGTTGCTTTACGTTGCATGAAATCATGTATTATTGAAAATAAGCACTGAGTCTTTTTGTTTCTTTTTAATGCCTCATTTAAATATTAAAGGAGTGGATATTCTATAATGGAGTAAAAGCTGATTCAGCTCACAGTTCTGAGTGCTGGAAAGTTAAGTTTTTGGTGGCCATATCTGGTGAGGTCCTCACTGGTGGTGGGGACTCTTTGCAGAGCCCCGAGGTAGTGTAGGGCACCACATACTGAGACAGATCTCTCCTCTTCTTAAAAAGCCTGAGCCCTGTTAGATCAACTCTAATTCCTTATATTCCTTTAAAATTTAATTATCTTCCAAAGGTCTAACCTCCAAACACCATAATCAGGAGGTGGGTAATCTGGCACTTAACACTGTTCCCAACTATCACTGGGGAGATGAGGCAGGAACATCTCTGGTGCCCACAAATTTGTGGTAAGTTGGCAATACATCAAGAGACTGTGTTAAACACACACACACACACACACACACATTCACACACACGCACACACAAATACACATGCATACACACACACACACACACTGTGATGAAAAATCAATGTTTGAATTTTAAAACTTTATTAAAGTAAAAGACACATTGTCATTCACGTCTCCAAAATACCCCTCTCCTTACTTGCCACTCACTTTTCCTACCATTCTTGCACTTTCCTATGTAGTTCTAACAATCTTCATTGTGTCTTTGTGAGGTGTAATACACAACAGTTTCACTGAATGCTGCTGCTGAGCTCCATCCAACAGAAAAGCAGGCTCCTGACATCTTTAGAATGTGTTCTTTTCCGCCTTATGCAGCACACCTGGCATTGCACAACTTCTGGCTCTTTCTCCAAGGCAAAATTACCATGAAAGGTAACATTTGCAAAGAACTTAGGACATCAGCAGCCAAGACCGAACAGCTGAAGACATGCAAAGAGACCTCCAAAGGGCTTCAGAAAGTGGCAAAAACAATAGGATACATGTGCTCAACCAAGGGGAGTATTTTGAAGGGGATGAACAGCAATGCGTCCTTTTCTGTAAGGACACCACAAAATTTTAAAATACTTGCTAATTCTTTTCTCACATTGAACATATTTTGTAATGTTGTATATTTGAGAAGATTATGCAAGGGTAGGTCAAAAAATACTACCACCTGTTCATTCTCTTCAGGGAGTTAGTTGCCCTCAGAATCCTTTTTTAACCTTTGTGTTTTCCTTTCAAATGTCATACCCTATCGTGGACCCAGGTACAAAACTTGTTTAAAGCTGATAATAGAATTGAGTGCTTCATGAATTGTGTGATCTGGGACCTGTCGCTCAGACCCTTCTTGGCTCAGTTTTATTTTTTTTTAATATACAAAAGATAAAGATTCCTATACAATGCATGGTGCACTTAGAACATATTTTACAAGTGTTGAGAATGTATCTACGCAAGGAGATAAATTTATTTGCTCAAGGTCTCTCAGCTTTTGAATTAAACACTGGACCAGGGCTCTGACTGTTGAACTGCAGTTCCAAACTATTGTGGGCCATTCCCCTCAGTGCCTCATACAAAGGTTCTTTATTGTATTTATTGCTATTTAAATATACTATTGGTATTTGTTTTTAAGAAGCAGTATTTTAAATCTTATAATGAGCTTATCAGTTATCACTGATAAAAAAAAACTTAACAAATACCTGATGATCATATTTTTTCATTGCTTTTGAGTTGCTGTAACCTTAGTCGGTTGAATATCTTTTTATTAATCATATATTTGGAAACTGCAACCGCCTGCTCTTAAGGATTTATTATGATGCTTTTAATAGAATTGCTACATTTTAAAATCTCAGGCCTTATCCTGTTTGGGAAAGAGGGAAGACAGACAAAACCGATTCTTCAAATAGATCCCTCAATACCTGTCAGTGATATTCAGCAGAAAACGGTTTATGATGCAGAGTAAGATCAGCAGTCAGCAGCAGGAAGCCAAACAAGTGGTGAATGTCCCTGGGAATATCACTATGGAAACCAAAGAAGCTCAGGTTAGCAATACTGAAGAAAAGGAAAATGTTGGGCAGCAAGAGACCCACAAACAAATTAAACCAAAAACTGGGATTTGCAGTTGAAGCAGTATTTATAATCCCTTACAAGGCATGCCTTTATTTCAAATTCCTTCTTTCCTTGATGGCGCTGGGATCTGTAAGCACCCATGGCCAGCAACTCAGGCATTGCTACTCAGAATCCCCACTTCATCATAACAAAACTTATTTCAAGCTACATTAGGCATCCCCAGCTGGGCTACACATGATTGTAATATAATGTTTGTTGCTGAAAAATAGGAAAGACGCTTTCATTCAGTAGCCAGTGAGCTGAGACTGTTGTATTTTAACTTCCCCAGTGAACTTCAGAGTTATAAATTAGGTCCCAGTCTTCAGAGTAATATATTAAGTCCCAGTTTTTCTTCTGCCTTAAGAGAATTCAAGGGAAAAGATTCAAATAATTTTGAGTGGTTTTAAAGAACAGCACATTGTGAGGAATGTTTTGGGCAAAAGAAGACTCACCCAGAAATACCATAAGGGGATACAATTAATTTATTGCTGCCCTGGCATATATGCAAATCATATTGATCTCACTTGTATACTTTTCTCAGCACTCTCAGCTGGAGTGGCACATTCTGTAGCCTAAAAACCAGGCACACTGTATGAAAGTTAGTTCTAGTGCTAAGGTGTGCTGATGCATACTGAACACGTAAGATAAATCACAAGCACCAAAATGTGGCAAAATGCTTTTAGCACTTTCTAATAGTGATCTAAGCATTGTTTAAGGAAGAGCATTTTGGCCTCTTTACATGTACCTGAATAAAGAGTGGCCATGTTTCATCCTGAGTACATTAAATGAAATGTTTTCAGTTATTTGTACTTTTACTAAAATCTCTCATATTTAACATCTTGTAGGATTAATGCCACTTGGTGTGTGCTTCTGGTGTTATAATCTTAAACAAGTGTAAAATCATTCAAATGTAAGTGATAACTTTGAGCTTTTGAAAGCTTAAGCTAATCAGAACCTTAATTCTAGTTGCTAAGTATGTTGTAAAGACTATTATTTGTCAGACAAATGCAGATAGCATTTAGAAAAATAAAAGAGGACATATTGTGATGTCCTTACCCACATTTTGCTTTTCCTGATACTCTGCAATGTCTGAGGACCACTGGTACTGCACGTCATAATGATCCAAATTATGACAGGATTAGTAATTTCCTTTCCTGAACCTTCAGTCATTTTTAAAATAATAAGATTCACAGTTTCATCAATAATAAAATATTTAGAAAGCTCTTTTCTTTTTTGTTAGGTCTAAACTAAATATTTTTTGGAATTAAAAAGATTGCCCAAATTGAGTCTTAGAGATGACGTATTACAGTCATTTTACAATTTATGTAAAATGAATCTAATTAATATT
The DNA here is from genome assembly GCA_004027595.1 of Dinomys branickii. NCBI lineage: Eukaryota > Metazoa > Chordata > Mammalia > Rodentia > Dinomyidae > Dinomys > Dinomys branickii. The sequence goes on along the minus strand of PVLD010003552.1, from coordinate 30,955 downwards.
TAAGGATTTTTACTTACTTTTGAGAACCCTGTTGTCGTGGTATTGGAAAACCCTGTGTTAAAAGTGATATTTTTATGGAGTTTCAAAGAATTAAAATAGAAAAACAAATGGCAATCTTGCAAAAACCATTGTTCTAACTCTTGCTGAAATTTGTGCTTTGGTCTTTTTAATGAACTTTTGGCTTAATATGTAGGGTTATGGGAGGAAACATCTATTCAGAGTGATAATTTCTACAGTAATAAAATATGCAAAACAGTGACCTTTGTATGTTGTGTTAAGTTAAAATATGGTCTGTTTGATTTTATGTCAGTATACAATATACTTTCATAAGAATTGATATTCTATCTACTTCTCTATTGCACCAAGATTTTGTCGTGGAGATTTTTTCACTAGAAATCCATAGCAAGTGTGAGAAAAACTTAAGGTCCACAGCTGGTCTTTACATTTGCCAACTGACTTGTTCCCTTAGCTCTACCCATCACCTGCCTGATATGCTCATGACACCGAACTGCTCATTTACGCTACAAATCTCTCGATGACACAGTAATCTCAGAAACCAGTAACGTAAGAGGAAATGATTTCTCTCAGAAGGACGTTTCTTGTGGGTAGATGATATTGTTATGTGGTAAATAATCATTTGTGTGATAATGTGGTAAATACTACTGCTGCCTCCTGTTAAAATATAACAGGAGAAAAGTAGATTTGAGAATTATTAAGGACCATACTTTTAAAAAAGCTATTTAAGAAGAATGTTGGGGTTTATTCCCACAAATTTTGGTTCTTTGATATAGTAACTTTACCCCCCCAAAATTATTGATGTTATCCATTGCATAATTGTTGCAGATTTTGAAACAGTAGAGATTTCATCTTCGACTGAAAGCAATGTGTTATATGGTCTTAATGGCCCATTTGCAGGAGCTTGTTCACACTTGGGAACACACACACACACACACACACACACACACATTTCTATATACTCGAGTGCATACACATAAAGCTATCTTTAGTAGAAAAACTAAATATTACTTCTGTGAGATCATTTATAACTTGTAGTACCCTATACATTTGTACAGTTTCTTTTCTACACAAACTTGATTTAGAGTTACTTTAAAGTAGAAAGACTGAAAGATGACACAAAAGAGTTTTCCTCTTTCTTTTCTTCTTTCTCTCATCCCATCTGTTCTTTGTTTTTGAACAGATTTCCTTCATGTCTCTTAGTTTATATTCCCACCCTCAGGTTCTTACACCAGTGATACAATACGTTGCCTGCACATGTACCGCTGATTTATTTCACCTATGAGTATAGGCTCCAGTTTTGACCACTTGCCTACAAAGTCCCCAAAACTATTGACGGGTTGTTTGATCAATCTTGTATGTCTGTATGTGTTATCCTGAACACGCACTTCGAAGATATCAATGTGCAAGGCAGCAACTATTGTTGGGTTTTTTTTGTCTTTGGTTTTTTGTTTTTTATGTTTTTCTGTTGTTGAGAGGATTGATTGACCAATTTTGCATGTCTGTAACTGTGTTCATATATATATACACTTCGAAGATATCAATGGGTAGAGCAGTAACCACTGTTGAGTCCATATCGCCTTGTCTGTAGATCAGTTTTGATTGTACTATTTTTTGTGCTGATTTGTGTCTGTTTGTTGATGTGTTTTTGTGCTTTTATTTTTTGAAAAATAAAAAAATAAAAAGAGCTTTCATGAATCCCACATCCAGTTTCCCCAAATACCCTACAAGTATGGCATATTTTTCATAATGAAGAAAGGACTACTGAGGCTTCAGTAGTAACTAAAATATATACATTATGTATATTCCCTTAGGTTTTATCTGATGTTTTTACTGTTCCAATATCCAATTCAGATATTGGAACAGATATTCAGACCATCACTTTGCATCTAGCTGTCATGTTTTTTTTCAGCTCCTTTTGACTGCCCATGTTTATCTGCCCATGTTTTTGATGACCTTGACAGTTTTTCATTACTCATGATCATGGGAAACAGCTCCATGGTCTAGAGAATAGTCCTCATGCACAGAAAGAACCTTTTCATTTTGTTTTCATTTCCAAATTTACTTAGATCAGAAACTCCTACAAATTCATTGTGTTTTATTTAAATATATTTCTTTATGCTTGGGATATTTTTGTCACATTGTATATTTAATACTTAGTTTCTCTAATCTTCTAACTCTTTTTTATTTGCATAGCTTAAGGTCCACACTTCTGAATGTAAAGTTTTGTGATTTTGATAAAAGCATAGATCCTTCTGCATATCATAAAATATTAGACTAAATAGTTTTATTATCCCAACTCCAAGGTCTTGGGCTTCAAAATGTAAACCTCTAATTATAAATATTTTTTTTTTCATTAATTACCATTGGAATGGGACAATAGAGTGTATAACATTCTCAGACTGATTTCCTTTAGTTGGCAATACAGACAATATTCATTCATGTCGTTTTGTAACTTAGTTTGTTTCATTCAAGTGATGAGTATTATTCCATTAAATACATTGATTCCATATTTATTTATTTACTTGTCCTATTGAATGCACCTCTAGGTGCCTCCAATTGGGGCAGTGATAGATAAAGATGATGCACCATTTTTTCTATGTGTTTTTCTGTGATCATACATTTTCAAATCAATTGTGCAATCCCTAAAAACATGACTGCCTGACTGTGAAGTAAATACTGCCTTTGGCTTTGGAACACACTGTCAAACTGTCCACAATATCTATCGCACTTTGCATTCATAACATAGACCATCCTGCAGTATGTCATAGAACCTCTCCCTTTTATTAGGTTTTAATGATTTTTCTCTGATTGTCATGCTCTGAGCTTCATTGATGTTTGTGCAAACTTTAGTTTTTGTTTCATCTTCCTTCTTTAGAGACTGTCCTTAATTTTCTAGTATTTAGGTTACTAACTTACGTGTTTCTTAATTTCTTACATACAGATTTACAAGTAAAACTTTCTTTCCAAACCGTGTTATTTGTAGTGTTCCACAACCTTGATAATCTCTTTCATTGTCTTCTAATTGAAGTTCATTGGCAATTTGTCTGATATTTCTTCATTGTTGTATTTATTATGTGGAAATTTAATTGTTTAGCTTACAAATACCTAGGGATATTCCAATTTAACTAATATATCAGGATTTTTTCTATTATAGTAAAACAGTATTTTGTTATTAAAATATTTGCAAGTAAAAATAATATGCTCCCTGCCTACATTTTCAGATAGAATATTTTTCAAAGATTTCTGCTGTTTTGGGGGGGGCAGGGTGGAGCTCTTGGAACAAAGCACCTCAAGCTTGGTGGCTTAAGTACAAAAGTTCCTTCACAGTTCTGTGATCCGGGAGTTTGAAATCAATGTGTTATCGAGATCATACTCTCTGAATCCTGCAGAGGAAACATCCTTGACTCTTTCACCTCTCTTAGCTCTAGGTGTGCTATGATCTCCAGCAACGCCACCCCAAACCTCCGACTTTGTCTTCATCTCGGGTTTTTCCCTGTGTATCTCTGTTTTCTCTTTTTGTAAGGGGGCCAGTCAGATTGAGTGAGAGAGAGCCCTGATTGTCTCACCTTGACAAGACTGAATCTGCATAGATGCTATTTCCTAAAAGAGCACATTCGTAGCTACTAGGTGTATCTTGTATGAAATAAATCAACCCTTGACACTAAGTGATCAAGTTATATGTTATGATTTGAATTATGGTCTGTCTTTATTGCCCTAGGTAAGCTTAAAAAGCACGTGCATTTTGCTCTGGTTAAAGGAAGTAATGTATAAAGAGCAAATAGATACACTTAAATGATAGTGCTGCCCAGGTCATCTGTGTCCTTATTGATTATCTAACTGCATGAGGGATATATTACAAACAGAGGAGCTTTGGTGTTCCTACTTTATAGCACTACATAGGTCTACAGCTTCTTTTAAGAACATGAGATTTTGGCTCTGGTATCTAGAGAATGCCTTTCCATGTTACTCACAATTCGAACATGTTGTTTTCTTGGAGAATTGAGCTTTTTGTGTTAACTAATGTCACTTTTCAGATCTTGTATTCTTTCTGTACTAAAGCCTGCATGGTCTGAAGATAATAAGGTCAATCTGGATATTTTATTAGGTTTAACATTATATATATATATATATATATATATATATATATATATTTCTACCTTTTTCTTTCTGTCTTTATTCCTTTTTTTAAACTTGAACTGATGGAAGTCTTTACATTTGCAGTGGATTCCTTGTGGGCAGGATTGGGTTGTATGATCTAATTCTCTCTGACATTCCCTGTCTGTCCAGTGGCTCATTTAGTCTATTCACATTTTCGGTGATTGTGGATATAGTTGAATTGTTGTTTGTCATATTTATAATGCCTTTTTCTCATTGATTTGATATTTATAAATTTATCCACTTTCTTTTCAGCCTTATTCTGATTAATTGAATATTTTATATGATTTTGCTCTGCTTTAGCATACCCATTGTATTTTTTTGTGAACATAAAATCTTGTGACTGCACATAGCACGTTTTAAAATAATTTAGACCCCTATGTACATATGCCCTGCTGATTTATATGTGATAGGGATAGGTTATAATGGAATATTTCATTTTTTTCTCCTATATCTTTTGGCAGTATTTTCATTAATTCCATTCCTCTGTAGTTTAATTACTCAATACCCTGTTATTACTTTTACTTTATAGCTATGTTCTTATCAATGAATAACACAAAAACTTGCACAAAGTAATACAAAATGTTTAGATTTCATTTTAAATTAATCCATCCCTTCGCCAACATTTTAAGATAGTTCCATGCCAATGATTTTTATGATTTTTGAGGAATTTCTTATCATATTTGCTGCAAGGACAGTCTACTTATAACAATTTATCTGTTCGTATTTCTCCTTCACCACTGAAGGAATATTTTCTGAACCCAGAATTTTAGGTTGGTATTTTCAATGCCTTTTGCTCAATACTGTAGTTATTACATTTGACTTTCGTTCTGGTTGTATAGATTCTGAATAGCATGTTATAATTCTCAAACTGGAACCACTAGAGTTAGTGGGAAGACACTTTTGAGATTTTATCTTTATCTCAGATTTTTTTTTCTGGTGGAGCATGATATATATACAATAGTGTGTATGTGTGTGTGTGCGTGCGTGCATGCGGGCGTGTGTGTGTTTGTGCATGTGTGTGTGTATGTGTGAGATATGAGTGCTGATTATTTTCCTGTTTATATTTGTACAAGCTTTCTGAATCTGTCGTTAATTTTGCAATAGTTACATCCTTTTTATTCCATATACTTTGTCCTCTTGTACCTTTCTAGCATTCAAATATACACACATTACTCACTTTAAGTTCTCATCATTCTGCAGTGTTCCTTAGTTGGTTTCCATTCTCCTTCATCTTTTCTTAAGTAGGAATTTTCTGTGGATTCATACTCAAGTGCGCTGATTGTGTCGTTCATTGTGTTCGCTTTGCTGAGGAATTCATTGAAGTTGTTTTCCAGTTTTATGCTTTTTTCAGGATTAATATTTACTTTCATTGTTTCTTAGAATTATCTCTCCTTTTGTTATTTACTATTTATTAATGTTCTTTATTTTGCCATCATTAAATTTAATTCTTTAAAAGTCTCTCTCGGATAAGTCTCCATCTCTATTTGAATCTCTCTAAGGTTATGATGCTTCTGATTTTCCCTCTTCAATAGATTTTCCTTGCTTTTTGTATTCCTTGTAGTTTTGAAGAGTTGGATATATCCTGTATCTAAATAGGTCTTCTGTGTTAATGTCTAAGGATACAGCTAGGAGTTGAAATGTTTCAATGTGTGAAGTGGATATAAATGCGAGATATTTTGAATTATCTTAGGGGTCTTGTTTGTGACTTTTGACACCTTAGTATTCCCATTTAGAGTCTTTTGTTTGTTTTGATTACTTTATTTTACTTATTTATTTGCTTGCTGTACATTTCAGGCATCCAATATTATCATGGAACTCTGTGTGGTAGTAAAGTGTAGAAGGGTGACATTTCATTATCTTCTGATGAAGTGTCTGTATTTTAGACCTTCTATGAATTGGATACTTGACATTTATAAGTCTTTCTCCTCTACCAATTCCTGACCGGCCTAAATAGCCTTTTCTCTCAAAGATCTGGCACTTGTTGAATATGCTTACCTATCTTATGTGGGGCAGGAATGAAGAGGATGCGATTTCTCAGCTAAGGTTAATGCTACAAGTTTTGTCCTTTATATTTTTTCCTAGAGGTAGACATTTGTTTCTAGAAAATATTTTCAACTCATTTCACAGTTCTGAATTTCCCCCACTCATGGGTCCACAGGAGGATGCTTTTAGATTGTTACTCCAAGAGCCTGAAGTTCTTAGAGGGGGAGCTGTAGGGACTGGGGGGTCCATGCTGCTGCTGCAATCTCTAGGACAATCTCAGTCTCATAGTAGCTCCCACTCAGCCTCCAGAAACCAAGCAATATTGCCACTAAGTTCTGTGTGAGACTGCTATGTGAGATCATGGTTGTATCATTCCATATTAACCTATGTCTTTAAATTTTGAACGCCAATTGCTATGTAGCTTCAGATGGCAAATGGATCATAAATTTTAGGGGGCATTGCAGCTGTTTTAGTCTTTTCACGTTCTAAAGTAAAAAGGATGATGTCCGAGTTCTTTACATGTGAACACAAAGTCTTACTTCCAAATTTAAAGGAATACAGTGGGAAATGATTCTATTTGACTACCATGATATATAGCAGATTATCAATTTATTTTATAATCTATAGGTTTTTAAGTTTAAAATTGATTTTTATATGTTTCTAATTTTATTTTGTTTACCTTTATGATTTATGTGTTACTATTCAGAAGGCTGAATACAATTGTAATACATGTGTTTCTAAAATGCTTCAGATAATTCTTAAAACACCTTATTTCAGCACCATTAGTATATTTCTTTACTTCTTTGAGGTTGAGTCTCTAATTAAACTTACATTATGCTACTATACCTCAAGGTCATTAACGCAGGTCTCTTTCGTATGCTTGGGTTTTATATCCACAGGCTCAATCAACAACAAATAAAAATATTTTTGGAAAAATTAAATCTGTAATAAACATGTGCAGAATCTTTATTTTCCCATTATTTCCTAAACCATCTGATATACCAACTATGTAGCCCTTTATGTTGCACTAGTTACTATAAGTGGTGAGATAATTTTTAAAGTAAATATAGAAGTATGACTGCAGGTTATCGGCAAACTATACAACAGTTTCTATAAGACCCTTGAAAATTCAGGGATGCTGGTCATTACCAAGAAAGTAGAACAATCACACATGAATAAACAGGACCTTACTTCAAAGTTTGTTCATTTTATCCCCTGTGTTGTTGATAATGAAACTTCCTTGTTTTACTGATCTACTATCTTCTGCTTCCCAAGTGAACATCTATCCGATTCTAGAAATTGTGCATTTTATCTGGTTTAATCTTTTATTCTGTAACTTCCATTTGATTTATTCTTACAGTTTACAAAGTCACATGTGCATCTATTTCTGTGTGGCCTTGTTCATATTTATAACAGCTTTCAAATCCTGGTCAAATAATGGGAATAACTTGGCACATTACATTTAAACTCTGTTGAATGACTCCTCATCCTGTTTGATTATAAGTGCATCTAATGGTTGTTTTCTTGTTTACTAAATAGTAGATGCTGTGGATGACATAGGGAGACTGAATTGTGCTTTCTTCTCTGCAGCGCATTTCGTTTTGTTCTGGGAGACATATAAATTGCTACATGCAGAGTCTCTTCATGCTTTCAAATTAGGCTTCCTAACATTTTAAGTAAAATTTTATTGCGGAGTCGTTCTAGTCTTGTGTGTAATTTTCATCATGAAGCTATTGGGATCTTAGAAAATAATACCCTAAAGTACTATCAATTGAATGAAACAGAAAATCTTCAAATGAGTAGGTCATGCTGACCTCCGATTTTCTGTGTGAGAGCTAGCCATAAAAAATTATCTGGCCTGTGTTGTCTGAAAGGGCTGACCAGACTGCTGCTCCAGAAATGTGCAATCTTATATCCAAAGGAAAGAAATATTACATGGTGAGAGCAAGAAGATGCTGAACAGACTGGCCCTGCTGGGTTTCACCACTCTGCCTGTACATCATTCATTCACAACCATTTTGTACAATTTCAGTCCCATAAAACTCCATTTTTCATGAGAACCAGACATAAAAGCAAACACTTCTCCCTGAGTTCAGGGAGTGCATTCAGGGTCCTTATAGCAGAAAGCTCCCATATTAACAAAAAAATTTGTTCAGTAATTGTGACCTCACGGTGTTGATCATAACCCTGCTGGTGTGTAAGGAATAAAATCTCCTCTTGGTCCTTAGAAGGCCATGCTATTTTTTGGTTACCAATTGGTGATAAAGCTATCTACTTTGCTTTGGGCTACTTATCTAATGTTTTGTAGCTCTAGTGATTTTTTAGATTTCTCTTGTACTCTCAGCCCACACCACATGCTTTGACTTGTCCTCTGTAGCTATGCCTTGTGTTCCTACAAGTAAATCTCACCCAGATCTTTAAGAATCCTACCCTTGTTTTACCTTCCTCTGTGATGCAGTGACTCCCAAATTCTGTGCATTGTAGCAGCTCAAACTCCCCTCCGTCTCTCGAATTCAGTAGGAACAGTGATCACTTCTTGCACTCTACATTCTTACATGGATATTGAAAAAAGTGCCAAGAGGCAGAAACTGAGAGTGAGTGTGCATTTCTTTCTATTGGCACAAGTATTGTATTTTTGTCTCCATGAGGTCCCATTCCTGAACAGACTATTCTCATATTAGTTTTATAGTTGTGTACAGTAGAATAAACATATTTCTGTGAGTTCACAACAGGCAACAGAACTTCTGTAGCACTTGCCTTCTAAGTTTTGTTACAGGGCTTATTCTTGTGCAGCCTAATGTAAGTTCTTTCCTGTAAGGTTTTACATTTTGTGTTATTTTTAAAGAAGACGTTTAGATTCTAAAGCAAGCATATGAGAGAGACATTTCTTCAAGTGTATTTTGCAATAAATTTTTCTTTTTTATTTCCTTCCTGGGAGGGTTACTGTTTGCTTATTTGTTTGTTTCCAGTAAATTTAAATGTAACACTAAGTATAAGATGTTTTAAAATTTCCTATTGTTATACAATGTTTGGTCATCAGAGAGGGTTATCTGAAAATTGAAATTCCCTAACTGCACTTTAAAAAATGCACATTATGTTGGCTGTTACAAAACTCCCCCGAAGTATAATATTTCTGTTTCTGATGCACTCCTGCGATGCCTCCTTCTTCCAAAGGAATAAATTTCCCAAAGGAAACCATATTCCTTTCCTATCTCTTTACATTTTGCTATTTGTTCACTGCCAAGAATATCCCTCTGTTCCTTCTGTTATATTTCCTTAAAGTTATGCTTTATTCTTTCTAATATCAGCCGTAAAATGAAGACTTTTCTAGACTCTATTCCCCATATTTTCCTTGCATGACCATCTTTTTTCTTTATTTGTGCAATTTTTTAGTTACACAAGCTTGAAGAATGAGGATGCCCTTGACCCTAATTATCATGGACAGCCTCTACCTGTATCAATACAATTTGGCAGCTTACTTTCAGTAGCAGAAATATCCACAAGGAGAAACTTCTGGGATCATTGTTTTAACAAAGCAACTGAGCAATATTTGCTACATTATATGTTTGTCTCCATTTTATGAATATTTTATAACTAAAATATCTATTGGGCATATAATGTTACAGCCTATGAAAATTTTTGTTATATAAAATGATTTCAGAAATCCATGTCATCATCCCAGTACTTAAATTCATTATTACTCTGCCCATTTCAAAGACTTAACACTCAAACTCTGAAGGCTGTTTGCATTTTCCAATGACATGCAGCTATCGAATGACACACACTAAAATGAAAACTAAATTAAACCTATGTTGGATTCCAAATTCTGGGTTTTCATTTGCTATGGTACAAAATTTTATGCATTTTATCCTTTTCAAAGAGACAATAAGTACTTAAGAAATCACTGCTTACTTCGCATAGATCACCGAGCCCTGATTCCAACACACACTAACAAAAACTAGCTAACTTTTTGGAATGAAGCATATGATCCCTTCAAATGTCAATTAGTGATAGTTTTAAAAGAGGGGAGTTTCTGTAACTCTGTTCTATGAAAGGCGTTTTCCTCTTCTGTTCAGTAAAATTAGGATTTTTTTTAATTTAAATTTTATCTCACATCTCAATGCTGAGTCTTCCATTCCATTCTACTAGCTTTGAACTTGATTCTACAAGGCGTGTTGTTTTTCACGGGATGTGTCTTCAAAAAGCATTCTCGTTCTTCTTTACACAGAACTTCCTGTTTCTAAAGTTTTCTTTTCAGTTTTGATGGTCTGCAGTTAAAAGCCTGGTTCTTTCCACCCCCACCGAGCACATCCATTCATTGATCTTCCTCCGGAGGGAGTGTCCTGAAGGACCACATCCAATAATTGAATTAGCATGCCGATGCATGTAGGACTGAAATCAAGCAAAAGCATAGCAAAACAACAGCCACACAAATCTGATTGGCTCCTCTGTGAAAATACAAACTAAAATCGTTGACATGTAGTTGCGCATTTGATGTATTCACAACTTTAGTTGAACTGCCTTTGTCAGTGATGAGAGAAGGGTTTTTAAGGTTTGGTAAAATAATCTTAAAAATTTCCTTTTTTTTTTTTTTTTGGTCTTTTTTTTAGGCAGGGACTCCCTACGCAGTTCAGGCTGACCTTGAACTCTCTTTGCAGGCCGGCTGGTGTCGAACTTACAAAGATCCTACTGCCTCAGCCTCCCTAGTGCTAGGATTACAGGCCTGCACCACCACACTTGGCTCGGAAAATTCCCTTCCGATCAGTTAACAATAGTTACTCCTATCTTTGGAAGCATGGATATTTCAGTACAATAATGAACTGTATTGCTTTCTTTGGAAAAGATCAATGATTAAAAGACATTGATTTTAACCTGCCTTTGTATGTTTCATAGTAATGATTGTATATCTTCAGGGAATTCTGAGATGCTTGAATTGCTCTTGACTACAATTATACATTTTCAAAATCAGCCATTTATTTCATAAAAGTGAAAAATAAACTCCACCAAAAGTGAGTCTATAATAATGAGCCATTTTTGTGTTTATCTTGTATTTTCTCATGACCACTAATGTTCAGTTTGATACACATTTGTATTAAAAATATTCTAGTTTTTCTTTTAATCATGTTTACAGATATCGAATTAAGAGATCTCATTATTAACTTGGTGAATTTAGATTGTCTAACAACTACTGAAGGTGATTGTATGGCATTTCATGTCAGACGATCAGGATCATCTAACTTTTATAGGAGATGTGAGATTATAGGTTCCCATCAGTGAACTTGTTTTACCTGTACGATGATTCTGTTCCACTGAAATCCTGAAATAAGAACTACATAAGGATTTTTAGATTATGTGTGAGAATATACCTATACACAACATAATTTATGATGTGTTTTTCTTAAGAATTTGAGAGATATGTACACAGCTAAAACTACTGCAAGGAGTTTAAGCTAACTAAGAAACTTTTGCATATCCAATCACACTACTTTTCCTTTGGGAGATATTATATGGCTAGTTTAAGAAAAGAATATGAAAATATTAAAACTTTCTAGATTTTCCTTCATTGTTATGGCATTAATAATGACCATATCATCTTTAGAATACTGATAAACAGCATAGAGATTCAAAGCTCTTCCAAGATGAATGGTAAAATAGGGTTCATAAACACCATGAAAATGAGGCTCCTAAGTGAATTGATGGACAGAAAATAATTTCACACATACAAGGATCTGCTGAAGATTAGATGACTAGATGCTTATATCCATTCAATGAGCCCAGTGATGAGTGAGAAAAAGGGGGGTAAAAAGCTTAAGGAAAAATATTTAATCAAAGAAGAGGACTTAAATATAGAGTCAAGAAAGATTTTACTGATTCCAGTTGTACTTTGATATTCAACTCCAAGAATTTAGATCAAGTCCTGAGACTGTTTCAAGAAAGTTAGATTTCTGCAAAACAGCTTACTTTCCTGAGTCTCTGTGAATTTGTCTTGGTCTTCACATTTTCTGTTTGTGTGCTTGTCATCTATTAATTCTCTCAGCTCTCAAAGGTCTCCAGACTTGAGCCGCACCTTGGATGAAACTGTTTAATTTCCAACAATGGACCAGGTTTATAAAACGTAAAACTCAAAGCCAAATAGATTTTTTAAAAATAATTAATAAATTTAAAAAGCATAATGCTTATTATGTTAATATTGATCTTAAATTATCTTTATGTAGGTTATGTTTAAGCTTATTTTTTATTTATTTTTGGTACTGGGAATCAAACTCATGACCTGGTGCTTGCCAGGCAGCTGCTGTGCCTCTGAACTGTACCCCTGGCATAAGTAAAGTATGTTTATATTTCAAATTATATTAATTAGCTCAATATTAAAAGACAGCACAAAGTATCTACAAAATTTGAGCAAGCTTACCATGTCAGCTCAGACATTCAAAAATGTACATGTTATTTACAATCATAATGAACTTAATCATTGTCTTAGCTCCTTTTCTCATTAAGAGATGCAGAACTTAATACTGACCACTTAAAGGAACAGAGGTTTATTTTGCCCTATGATTCTCAGAGAATTAAACCCATAGCACTTTGAGTCTAAGGCAGAAATGTCACAGTTGAAGGATCTAAAAGAGAAAAGCTGTCCACATTATCATGACTAGGAAGCAGAGAGAAGGAAGGAAGCAGGGAGGGAGCAGGACATGCAAAGGTACACTTCCCCCCAAGTTCCTAAGACGTCAGCTCTGAACACATCAGTGGCTGAATCCACTCACGGATGCAGTGCCCACACTCTTGCTGCAAATCAATTCCAAGGACTTTTGAGTCACATGGTCAGATACAGTCACAGGGCCACACTCTAATTACCATTTTCTGCCTTAGTCACCTTTCAGTATCCTGAGACAAAGTATCTAAAACAAGTAACTTAAAAGAGGTGAGGTTTATATTTGTTCACAATTTCAATTGATTCTATGGTCAACTGTCCGCACGGCAAAGAGTAACTCAGAATGGCGTGGTGGATGAAAAGTGTTCAATGGATGGAGATCAGGTCCTATGGAGATGTGAGAGGAGGCAGGATGGAAGTACAGCCTTCTAAGGTATACCTTCAGTGACCCACGCCTTCTGAACAAGCCCCAACTTGGAATAGGAGAATGTGAAAGACGTTGGATAGCTACAGGATAACAAGGCCCTCAACCCCTGCTGACAGATGGGTGCTTTAACAATCCCTTAGGCTTGTTCCAAACCAATCAAGTGCACAGTGAAACTTAGCTGCCATGCTAACTTTTCAAAGATCTTTGCCTTGGAAGCAAAAAAAACAATGATCTGTTTAGACCTGAGTTCCATCAGCTGGTTGGTCTGTCTTTCTGTCTGTGTATTATCTGCCTCTCTATGGATGTAGTCCCTGTTTTCTCTCCATTGCAAAGTTTGCTCTGATAGTGGGAATGTTTGTATGCAATCTATTTCTAAAGACTGGAATTTCCAAAGTTTGGGGTTAGGATGCCTGCAGTACTTGGAAATAGCTTTGCAACCTTTGGAATGACATGTTCCATGAATATTTAATACCATTTATTTGTATAGTATCTAATATTTCTTTATGGTATGTATTTATTTGTATAGTATCTAATATTTCTTTATGGTGTGTATTTAGATCGGGTTAATATTTAACTCATTGGTAAATGTACTACAGTATTTCTTACATGGTTTGGCAAATATATATTATTTAATATTATTTCAATTTCTAAGAGTCTTTTAATAAATACTCCATCATTAGTGAAAATAATTATATGGCTTTGCAAGGTCCTTATCTTTAGAGAAATGTTGGGATATTATACTTTTGAGGCTGAAAACAGTTTCTCAGCTTTATTTTGTTAAAATGTATCTTTTCTGAAAATTGCTATGTGTTGCAAATATCTCAATGCTTTAGCTATGTAACCCTCGTTTAAAAGGGTAATGACCTTACTTAGAATCAATTTTTATTGCCTCCAATATAATTTAGGGAAGCCTAACAAACAATCTCAATTACAAAAAGGTAAATAAAGCATCTGTGTTTTATCATGCTGAATTTTAAAAATTCAATAATGGATTCTTCAAGGCAAATATGCTTTAGCAAATCACTCATAGGCACCAGCTTCCCGAAAACTATTTCTGCAACATTCCGTTTAGCTTCTTGGATTCTGCTATAAGCTTTGGTGCTTTGCATGTAGGACTAAGCTCTATTCCTTAAATGAGCAAAAATCAACATGTGTGTGTACACGCTCATGCACGCACGTATGAAAGAGCTCATTTGTGCCTTTATTTTTAAACATATCTCTGCCACAATTTGGGTTAAATTGTTGTTAACATGACACTGTTCGCTCAATTGGTTAAGAAAACTCTACGGTTGCACTTGGAGAATTTCCTCCTTCATATTTTCATTTCTATATAATATGTTATTTGGCTCTAGTATTTTTCTGGTCATTCACATATCCATTCCTGTAACATAATTCTGAAATCATTCAATGCCATAATAGTTTATTTTAAAAATCTGTACAATAAAGATAATTATATATCTGCAAGGTTTTTGCTTTTGAAGATGCATTTGTTAGATATGGGAAAATCAGTAAAAAAATCTTTCCCCTATAGTTATTTTTAGGTACTTTAAATACTTTGTGCATCTTATACACTCAAGCTAGTACTTCCAGTATAGTTTTGTAAAAAATATAATGGGGCTATTCTATTGCTGAGTAGTAGCTTTAAAAATGATATTCTGATAACAATGAGCACAACCAACATATTGATAATGATTTTTAAATATCTTCTTCCAAGACAGAAAAAAATATTTCAAGTAAAAGAAAGTCCCTCATTACCAATTAGTTAAATTAACATTAATAGTTTTTATAATTATTGCAAAATAAAAAAGAAATATCTGCTGCTAAAGCTCAAGTTAAGAGTGTGGAAAGAAGAGGATTTGTTAAGTATTCAAAATATTTAATGGTATGCATGGCAGAGCCTCAGTGACACAAAAAGGATTTATTAGAAAAACTACTAACTTGATGTATACACACCTCATATATCAAACGAGTCAAAATTGCAAGATGAAAAAGAACGGTGACTTTCCAAATTTCAATAATGCTCTTGAACTTCGAAATGTCTAAGACAAGAAGCAGAAATTTGGGAAAGACAGCCCATAGAAAGCATTGTATTTCCCAATCAAGAGTTACTGTTTCTGACACTTTCATATTCAATCTGGAAATCACCTTACCAACATTCATAGGCATGTGAATTATGTATCTCATCTTCACAATGTTTGATGGTATGAGAGGTAAATGGAACTGTCAGCTTGACTGGCTTCTAGGACATCCAGGTAATGAGAAAGACTTACATCTTCATGGGACTGAGTGGGCTATGGATGAGTGACCTTGGATAATGTACTTGGTCCTTGGCGACTTCCTAACAGGTACTATATCCTTCCTCTGGTTCCTAGCCCAAAAGGGGAACAACATTCCTCTGCATAGACTTTCCACTATGATTTCCTGACTTTGAAGCCAACAGACCATGAACTGAAACAATAACCAAAATAAATCATTTCCTCCTTTCAGATGTGTCTACCGAAGTTTTGTCCTAGTAATGCAAAAGGTAATAAAAAGAGGTAGATTGCTGATTTTTTTCACTTCTAGATGACACAAGTATTCCTTGCATCATACATCAGTTTTCTCTCAAATTTTGCATACTTCGTAATGCTGTACGTGGCTTTTCGTATATTTTGTAATCTTTTTAAAATGTTTTTACAGTCGCTGTCATGGTGACCAGTTCTAATTTAGCTTAGGATTCTAATTGCTCTACATTAGGTTTTGATCCTTTATGTCAGTTGTATAGACCTTTGACTTTTATGTCAGATCAGCTGAAGACTCCTCTGTGTGAGATAGCATCATTCATACCTGGTGGTTGATGCTTTCTGTCATGCAGTGACTAGGGGTTCTGTCTCATCTCTTGTGGCATACGGCTAATCATTCAGAGAATTATGCTGGGTTTGACGGGTGCTAACATTTGAAAAATAGTAAGAATTTAAACCCTCATGTGCAAGTACTTTTAAAAGCCTTTTAATGTTTTGTATTCACTTATTTATGCTTCATAAAGAAAAAATTACAAGGTATTCCTTGGTCAGCTCAAAGTGAAGAATAAAAAAGAGCAATAATGCATTTCAATTTTTATAACTCACATAATTTTATAACCTATAAAACCAGACATGGTTTTTATTTTCTGATAACAATTCAGCCAATAATTTATCATTAAAATGTAACTTTGCTCTGGCTGATTTAAAGATTTTATTTTCTCTTTGTGTTTCGGCATTTCTCGTATCTGTGTATTGCATTATGTTAATCCTTTGATTTTGAGGGGATCCTTGAAACTTTGAATTTAGTATTTTTGTGAATTAGAAAAATTAGCAGTCAGTATTCCTTAAATATCATCTTCTGGTATTCTTTCCCTTACTGAGCCAGTGTTCCTTTTAGACATATGTTAGCTGTCTTACTATAGTACCACATTTTATTAGAGCTCATCTCATATTTCAGACTATAGTTTTTGAAAGCACTTGGATATATTTCTATTCGTATGTCCTTGGGGTCACAAACATTTCTACCTGCACCGTCCTATTCTGTTTCACACTGAATCACTGACGTTTTGGCTCCAAGTATTATATATTTCACGTTTACAACCTTCATTTTACCTATATTTAATTTATATATGTTTTTGCTTTGGCTTTGTTTTCCAGACGAGGGTTCACGATGTTCACATTGGTCTTGAACCCACAGTCGTCCTCTTCCCTCAGCTCCTGAGTGCTAGGAGCAAATATGTGTGGCATCTTCCCTGGTTTCATTTTATACACTAAAAAAATAGAGTTTCAGTATTCTCTTGACATCCCACTGTCTGATAATTCTGACCTCTCAGTCCTCAGCTCATTAAATTTTTTCTACCTGAGCGCTTTTTTCTCATCAGCTTTGTATCTGGGCAATTTCTTCCAAGGTCAATCAACATTAATATATATCTCATTCCGTACCTTCCCTTCATTACATTTCAAGAATTGTTTCACCTCCAGTTTTTACCATCTTTTCTTTTTTTTTTTAACTTTCCAGTGCCTTCAAACAGTTTTTAAGGTATTCACTTCTATTCCAAAATTTATACTTGATAAAGGGAGGAGGATGAATTTAATGTAAGAAATATATATATATACACAGAGAGAGAGAGGGAGTCAGAGAGACAGAGAGACGGAGAAAGAGAGGTTTAGAGACGTTGCTAACTTCCAAAAATTATCAAAAATTACTGAATATTGATTTCTTGCCTTTAGCCAATGTATAAAACTTTTCTTTTTTGTCTGTATATAACCTCTAATTATTTCATAGTCTTAGCAGGATAAAGAGATGGTTGATTTTATGTGTCAACTTGATCGGACTGTGAATGCCCCAATATGTAGGTAAAATTATTTTTAAGTGTATTTATGAAATAAATTAACATGTTAAGAAATGGATGAGGTAAAGTAGATGGGGGCCATTTAGGTACTACCCAACTAGGTGAGCATGCTCCAACCCTTTGAGGATCAACAATGGACCAAGAAGAAAGAAAAAGGTGGAATTCACTTTCTCAACCTGACTACATGAGAAGAGAAAAAGTTTTCCTTCAGCCCTGCTTCTCAAGCAGTTAGTCTCAGGATAGAATTTACATGATTGGCTTTCCTGATACTCTGATTTGAAAGTAGTAAGTTGATTATGTGGGTCCTTAACATCTGTAACCGTTTGAGTCATTTCCCAATGTAAAACAAAACAAAACAAAACAAAAAATCCCACCTCATTTTCTCTATCTGTTTATCTATCTATTTATCATCTACTTATCTATCTATCATCATCCACCATATCTCTCTCTCCTCTATTTTTCCATATATTATTGATTCTTTTTTGTGAAGAACCATGACTAATGCTGAAACTACTGGATTATAACTATTGATGTATAAAATCTTGTCAATGCGTAGTGGTATCTATTGCTAAGTGTTTCACCATATCCTTACCACATTAAGTATCATTATGCATTATTCTTTCCACATATTAGAAGTCATATTGTAGATAAATTGTGACTGCAGATTTTATTGTGGCTAAAAAAGGTTTAGTGTTCAAATTCATTCACTGTATCATTCTTCCATTGAGATTACACTAGTTTTCTTTTTCAATGCTTTGTCATTTGGCTACAGCTACGCTAAAGCAATGAGACATATGTTTGGTTAGGAGAAGGTTAGGATTTTCTGTAGTGAAATGTACAATTTTCATAATCAACCCAGCTGGCAGCATTTCAGTTTGGGATTACAGGAAGTCATTTCCTGATGGGGAACCTCTCAGACGCTCTAACCTGACAGCTGCCACTGGGTCAAGTGACTGGAACATAAAATGTGGCAGAGTGAAGGAGCCAGGGCAGAGCTGCTAAATAGTTACTCGTGTTTCCACACCTGGCTGAACAGAGTGAAATAAAAGCAACGCTTTTTATGGGAAGTTGGCATAAAAGAGGACATGATGTGACATTTTCCACTGTCACGTAGGGTTGGATCTGCAAAAGACAATTATTCCGATGAATTACTATTTGGTTCATTGCTGCTGAATAACGGAATACCTGAGATAATAGAAGACGGGTCAAGGAAATGAGTGTTGTTAGAATGGAGAAAAGCTGCGTGAGTCACTTTTTCATTGCTAGGACTGAAGGGTCAGCATTCAATACTCAAATGGGAAAAAGATCGATTTGGGGCTAAGGTGTCAGAGGTTTCAGCCTGTATTTCTCCGGTTTCACCATGAAAAGATGTGGCAGAGGAGAGTAAGGAACTGGAGACAGAGAGAGAGCCAGAGTAAGAACACACACTCCTTGCCACACACTTCCTCCTACCAGGCCTCCCTCTTAACAGCATATTCAGCTACGAACTCACCAGTGACCTAACCCATGAATGAGCACAGAACCACCATGATCGACTTTCCAAAATGCCCACATCTGAATACATGCGATTTTATGGGACATTTTCAAACTAAAGCATAAGAGAAGTTGATAGAGTATTAAAGCATAAGTTTCGTCACGCTCTAGAAATCAAGTCATTGGTGCTCTAAGCTCAAAGACAGATACTGAACACCAACCACATTTCAGACATTTTCCTCGGCGGTTTTATTTATGGAACTTCAGTCAGTCTGCACAATGGAGTCAATATCCTTATCGTTGGCATTGTCCATGCCTATGTACAGGAATGAAGTTGAGGGGCTCGAGATCATAGTCATGCATAGAAAGTGAGCTCCACATTCCACCTTGTGGCTGTCACTATTAAACTGGAAACCAATACTAACTCTGTTACAGGATATGAATAAAATACATAGAGAAATATGATTTTTGTATATATCAAGACCAAAGTTGTTTCTCATTTTTGTAAGTGAGCAATTGTTAATTTTTCCCATGTGCGTAGTATACATATGCATGGTTATATGCATAAAATATACATATGAATATGAGTGTACACTTTACGGTTTTATTGTGTCTCTTGCAAAATCTAGATATTGGCAATCTCACAGGATTAAAACGTGGAAATTTGAAGTATTGATATATTCAGGAGAGCTGCTTCTTCATGAATGAGATCCAGTTCCTTAACAGTGAGGTTTTACATGGTATTCAGTTTAGCTTACCCTTCCTCTTTTTGCCATTAAAGACACAAGATTCCTCCCTTCAAGGGACTGTAGCTCTCACCAAACAGCCACACCTGGCAATGATTTGATCATGGACCCCTCAAATTCTAGAGTCGGGACATGTAAGTTTCTGTTCTTTATATATCACCAAGTCTCAAGCAATTATAAATCAGAATAAACACATGAACATTAATAAACACATAACCACACATGCACACACATAGAGAGAGATCTTACATGGTTATAAACCTATCAATCTAGTAAAACAGCTCATTGATGTAAGATTCATGACAGTTGGTATGATATCTAATTTTAAATGGCTTAAAAACCCCATAGTCATTATTGCACAAATATAGACCGTTTACCCCCAAAAGTCTAAGGCTTCAAGAGAATGTCTCACTTGCTTAAAAAATGAGTTTGCATCAACAGAGGATTGCACTCACTAGCATCCCTGGCCTTTTTGAGCCCCTGAGTACTCTACTCTAGGACTTCTGCTTACTATTGCACACCCCTTAAAGAGAACAATGCAGAATGCCATACTTTCTCTAATCCTGCATTCATCAGAGGCCAAATGTAGGAACAAATAGACATTTATTGAAGCTGGGTGACAGTCTTTTACAAGGAGCCAGAGTAAATGTCAGCCCTCATCTGGACTTTGCTTCCAGTTCAAATACTCTTTGGGTTTCCACAGTAAACAAAGGTTTCTGACAAAAAGTCACAAGATTTACATTTCCCAGGCATTTCTTAGGCAGGATGAAGTCAATCTTATCTTACTCACAGTTTGTTTTTTTGTATTGGTTCCTCTAGATAAAAGACTTGTTCCTCCTCTTATGGTTTTATGGTTAGCTAAAAGGGAGAGGTGAGGAGTGAGTCCATCTAAAGTTTAAGTGATCTTTTAAAATGGAACTATGAAAAGAAGACGCAGTCTCTCTTATTCTATCACTTTCTGTATCATCAAGGATTATGAAGTTTAGTACTGAAGTTTGTAAAATTTTCTTCGTTCCTCCATGGTCCTCTCTGTATAAAGACAAGTTACATATTCTAGCATGAATGCAAACAAAATTAATTTTACATACTTTTTATTCTTCTACATTTGTTCTGCCACCCACTTTAAACTTTTGGTTAGTTATTGCTATTTTATTGTATCTATTTATGGAGTTCAGTGTGATACTTCAGTATATCTCATGCAATGTGTAAGACTCAAATTAAAGTGGAGTTTTCATGTCCTTAAACTAGTTTTAAAAATTTTAATCCTCACCCAATATTTGAATATAGTTTTCTGAATTTCTTTTACCTCTGCATTAATTCAATATGTAAACTATCTCCTGGAACTGTCTCCTACTAGTTACTTCAGTGTACCTAACACATTTTGAAAATCTTGTAAGTGGAAAATGTTTTAACTATACCTGTCATAGTTTGGGGTTTTGCAATACAGGGCAGATATTTTATAAGTTATTTATAATAATCACCCAAAGAATCATACACAAAAAGAGAGTGCAGGAATCTGTCCACTCACTAAAGACCAAAGAATCCAGTTGAGGGCCTGGATTCCACAGTAATATCCTGCATGAGCACAGCTAATGACCTACATCTCATAACAATGCATCTCAAAAGTCCAACTGGAAGCCTAGAGCCCATGACAATATTTCATGCAGGATTGTTTCATGGGTCTGTGCTGGGACGGTCCAAAGGTCACTGATAGAAGCTAGAAAGTCTGTGCCAGTTGAATGAAGGAAATGTACTAGCAGGCTGAGGGATCCAAACTGGAGCCAGGAAGTGATGCTCAAAGTAAGAACTAGAGCTGCCCTGAAAAGTACCACAGCCACCCTCAGCAACAGTGAGGTCCCGAGCTTCTCAAACCATGAGGAAACCCAAGTTCCCATCATGAAAGCCAGTGTGACAAGCTTCTCCAGGAGACTGAGCAGTGCACCATTATCCCCTCTGTAGCCAGGAAGTGATGCTCAAAGTGAGGACCAGAGCTCCCGCAAAGTGAACCAAAACTATTCTCAGCATAAACAGAGTGCTGAGTTCCTTACAGCTTCTCTCAGCTCCCAACAACCTCTAAACTTCTTCCTCTCCAGTGCTGCCTCTTATGTTGCAGGTAACAAACCCCTGGCGGGCCTCCCACAGCCAGCACCGCGCTGGTTCAGTTCAGCCGGGGGTTACAAGCTGACCACCTGTTGTCAATCCACCACCATACCTAAGGTGCTAAATAGGATTGCTAAGCCCCTCAGTACTCTGGAGCAGGGCTGTTTACAATCATAACTATGCATGTGTGGCTGGGAGCTGTGTTACATGAAGGGAGGGAGGGAGGGAGACAAACACACACATACACACTATTATGCTGAATACAACAACCATAAAAATATTAAAATTTCAGTTGTAAAGCGTGGTTTTACTGTATCTGTATCAGTTTCTGCATTGTAAAGATGAAAAATAGTAAGTTAAATCATTGTAAGTCCAGGACCATTGATAGTGTATGTTTTAACTGTAGCATAAAATAGTTTTCATTTTCAGGTTGTAGTGCACTGTAGGAGGCCTATAGTGATTAAATGATGAATAGTGGCCAAAATCCACTCAGATAGTACATAGTGCATGTGCTATATGTCACTTAGATCCCAGTCTGGGCCTTGAGATTACCAGTCTCAGGAAAAAACACTTTAAAAACTTGACCATCCTAGGAAAGACCACTTTGGCACAAATGCAAGTTTCATAAGCCTTAATATCTCCTTATAAAAGTAAACCTTGGTAATGGACATGGACCGAATAAGGCATAAAAGAAAAAAAAAATAAAGGATTCACCCCATCTTTGAGAAGAGTGTTCAGATGGAGACCTTTCCAGACATTGGTTCACTCGGCCTCCTGACTGAATCTGGCTGGAGCCATCTGTCTGATCCCACTCTAGTGTTTATAAAAGTGCTGTTAGAACAAAATGCTTGTACACCGGATGGTGTCTTAAACTTACCTCTTTCATACACAGAATATTAAATGGTTGATCTGTTAGGCATTGAGAAGAAAATGATGATTTCCCAATGTCAAGGAAGATGTGGATCTGGGAATGGAAGGCTGGTCAGTGAACACCCAGTTATAATGAGTTAAGGGTAAGATGCTTCTGCGGCATGTTAGGATGACAGTAGATTAAAATACTATACAATACTATCAAAAACCTAGAGGAAAGAATTTTAGAAATTTTCCCTATTAGGAAATGAGAAATAGGGCTGGGGATATAGCTCAGTGGAACAAGCGCTTGCCTAGCAAGCGCAGGGTCCTGAGTTCGATCCCCAGTACCGCAAAAAAAAAAAAAACAAACAAAAAAAAAAGGAAATGAGAAATAATTGAAGAGATCAATATGTTTAACCTGATAGGAATGCTATGTTAAAATCACACCATATTCAGTTGCTAGGTACAATTTGATGCTTATACGTATTGATTAGAAATCTACTTTAAAGCACTCAATTTTGATGCGAATAGGACTCAAGGGGAAATTTGTACCTAGGGTCATCTAGAATGACTAAAGACTTTTGTTTTGTTTTGTTTTTTTGTGGTACTGGGGATCAAACTCAGGACCCTGCGCTTGCTAGGCAAGCACTTATTCCACTGAGCTATATCCCCAGCCCCTACTAAAGACTTTTGAACATGATCTGCTATGGATGTGGCAATTTGTAAGCTCTTTTATTTCCCACCAACACTCATTTGTCTCTTCAAATATATAACTTTGTCAGGTACATGAATTCTCTGTTTTACAAGATCATATCTTTGTGCCTCTCACCACCTTTATGTGTGTCAGTTTTCATGTACTTTTATATTTGCATTTAAATATATTATTTGCTTATTAATAGTGTCTTCACTAAAGTTTTCTCTTTCATGTTTTGATTATGACTTATTTTTCCTCTAACTGTTTCATTAACAGTAACTCATGAAAATTATATCCCCAAGTTCTTCTAATTTAAAAATGGCTTGTCACATGGAGATTTCACTTGATATAAAATCTCTGGCTCATACACTCATTCTGATCATCTTTCTCAAGATTTAGCACTGTCAGGGAGATAGATGTTAGACTGTTTCCTTTTCTTTTTTTTTTTTTTTTTTCTTTACCAGGAATCAAACTCACGACCGTATGCTTGCCAGGCAGGTGGTGTGCCACAGAGCTACATCCTTGGCTGTTTCCTATTTTTAAAAGTCAAAATATTATATATTCAGATTTATGTCTGTGTTCATCATGATTATGCAAAATGTAAACTTTTGCTATCCATGTTTCCAAACTTGATAAATTACACAGTCTTTTAAAGTATAAATCATGTCTTTATTTTGTCAAAAAGTATGATTGTTTATTGCCAAGCTTTATTTTCTTATATTAGTGAGATAAACAATATTAAGTATATTTCTCACTGTTTACTATTCTGATAATTATTTATAAAAATTAAGTCATGTTGTATTTTAGGTTTTTGCTATAGCTTTTGTATTTGTCATGTTCATTTTATCATTAAGGTTTTTATGACTAATATTGATTACCACAGTTTATATATAGGAATATTGTTTGCATAAAAAATCTTATTTTGCTTCATTAATTTTATGTTCGTCTGAAAAACTGACTCTGTAGTTTTCTGATAGTTTGCTTTTATCATTTGTTATTTTGTGTTAACCCATCATGTAGGGTTAGTATCAGCAAATAGAGATTTACGTCAACGTGAAGTTCTTTGATACTGTTTCTGGATTTGTGTGTGTGTAAATTTTCTATATCTAAATCTAAAATTTTGAGAAAATGATATTTCACAGGAATTACTTGGATTTTCAAATTGATTTCTAAAGAACAATATAATCCATAATTATTTTTTAAATGTATATGAATTTCACTCTTGAAGCATTTTAGATGTTAGTTTATGGTTTTTATTAATACTGCTTTGTCTAGTTGGTTTATTTTTGAGATGATTGATATATTTATTCCTTAAAAATGGCTTTTTATATCATTCTTGTCTAGTATATCTTTGTTCTATACTTTCTTCTCAAGTCTTTGATTTTTAAAGTTTGTATGACTATGATTTAATGTATTTTATACATATATTAGTATTTCTATGAACTAAAGCTGTGGATTTTCCTATAAAATTTAATTGTATCCCATAGGCCAGTTTATTTAGACTATGTAATTTTTTTCTATTTACATTTTCAACAAATATTTTAAATAAGTGTTTGTTCATTTATAACTCAAATAAAATCGCTGGGTTCTTCGAGGTTTTAGGATTTCTTACTGTGTATTCACTGATCATTAAATCATGGGATGAAACATACTAACCTCCAGAGAAGTTTTCTGTGCTCTGTTGAGATTCTCAGCCTCACATTCAGTTCTGCAATTAAATAACTGTTGCTTTTATCACTTAGTGGGAGAGGGAGTAATCCAGTTTGGGAGATAGAAATTAACCTCTTTGTACCCAGGAGAGTAGATGGTTGAATTTTTTCTCAAAATATGTTCCTTTCCCTACTGATCATGAATTTTCGCTCCTGTTCCCAACTTTCTTTAACGTTCAAGGAGGTGCCATAACTACTCAACAAGGTGAAGATGTGTGTGTGTTATTTTTGACTCCTGTGAACTTTTTCACACAGTGCTCTCTGTACTTCCTGATTTCTTTATGTGCCTCCTTTGCTGAATGTGTACAGCAAGATGATTGGAAACTACATCTGAGATGGGAGAGGGTTCATAATCCTGGATCTATTAGGAATTTGTTACAAGAAATCCATCTCCTCTATTTTGAGGAGGAAGGTGTCTAGTCCTGATGAAAAATAGTTCAGCATAAATGCTGACAACATATAAAATCAGACAGCTGCAGAAATGTGTCCCAATTTAGAAGTGACCTTGATGGATAGTGGAAAAGTGCCTTGTGGATAGAAATTTCAGTGTAATATCTGGCAATCAAATTTCCTGATAGAAAGGATGGCAACAGTCACGAACATACACCAATCCAAGTGCTTTGGATGGCCCTTATGCTATACGGATGGGGCGTGGAAAAGAACACAGACTGGAGACTTGGCGACCAAGGAGTGTATCTCAGGAACATGGATATATCCAATAGAACTAGGAAAGAGTAAGGAGACCCTCTATAGAAAGGACTGCCAATTATTAAGTGGTCATATATAAGATTTCAGTAAATACTACTTGTCTTCCTTGAACTACCCAGGTTTTTCTCCAAAAAGAAAAATCAAAAGAAGAAGAAAAAGAAAATCTTTATTAGCATTCTGGCTGCACAATTCAGGGGGTTGGGTTTCAGCAGATTTGAGATTTAAATAGGAAGATTTTTTATTTTCAAATTAGATCACTTGATAAGAGATCTTGCTGAGATCATTACCTGTGGTTCTCTGAAATATACCAGTAAATCACATAAAATTGGTAGGTCAGTTTCAGTGTAGGAATCTGTGCTAAATAGACTTTTAGGGACTTTGTAATATAGTCTATTATATATATATATATATATATATATATATATATATATACATATACATATTCTTATTTGTACATATCAAATTGATTTTTGATATGGAATAGTTTTTTAACTGAGGAAATCTTGAACTATATTGCAACTCTTGCTTTATTTTCAGTTAATTGTTCTGTCGATGTTGTATCCTAAAGATTGCAAACACCTCTGTGCAGTATGTTTATCAAGGATAAGATGCACTTGTAATGCTTAGGTATAAAGGGCATAAATGATTTTCTTTTCTTTTCTTAAAATTGGTTATGTTCTATGAGAAGAATAATAACATACTGCTAGATGACATTACAGGTGTACCAATGTTAAGATACTCTCCAGTCTTTTGGTTTTCTTTCTCTTTGGAAAGAGAAAGTTAGTAACTATACCATTAGTAACTAAATTAGAAAAGAATGTTCTTCTGCAACTCAAATCATGTATTTGGTACTAAAGCAGCAGGATTCATCATTAAACAAGAGAATTGCGGATATAGTCACCAGTTTCTGGCAGGACTTCCATTACTACTTCCTTTTTGACCTCACAGCTTTGCACCACCTCATGGAAAGTTTCCCTGTATGAAAATGCAAAGACTGGCTATAGATGTGTGGCCTGCCTGAATCTGTAATGCTTTCTGATAGTTTCCTATTTTTCCAATTATTTTTCTTTCTCTATTTTCTGACTCCATTCAACCATTTAGAATTCTTTCTCATCTAAGTGTAAAATGTAATAAGGCTACAAGAAAAAAAATGGTAGGATATAAACTTGTGATTTTTGAATCCATTAAATTGCACTGCTCCCTGGCAAAGTCTCTCACAGACTAAATTTTTTGACTTTTCTTTAGGTTGGTTTAAGGCGGTTAATGTTTCCACACACAAGGAACCAAATGATTAGTTTTCTCAGGAGAATAGTCAAATGCGTCATATATTTGGCTCAATAATTTTAGACTAAGAAGATTTTTCTTCGCAGAATTTTTAACAAATGAGTCACTCTAGACTGAAGGTATACATATAATATTCTTTTCTCTCTCTAAAGGGTGGCATTATTAAGTATTAAAACACAATCTTCAGTTTGAAATTTGTGATACTGGTTTATTTGGAAAATTTAGCAATGCATATGCCTTTCCTCAGTCTTATTTTCCTATTCCACACTATAGGACCACAAGGAGTGACTGGCTCAGCGTCTGTTACATGACTGAAAAGGTATTTTCAGAAATAAATTTTCTGTTGTACCATGCCAAGTAAGTTTTAGAAGAAAATAAATAAAAGATGAAGCAAGAATATTTTAAAATTGAGCACTTAATCTGAATTTCTGTTTGACTCATTCAGAGTGACAGCAGCGCATGCAGTACTGGAACGAGGAAAGGAAACTATCCAACTCTCCTTCCCGTATACTCACTGAGTACCTATACCTAGTGTAAATTAAACCCTACAATTTGTTTTTCTAGTCTTACAATGCTGAGCAAATTGCAGAAGGGATTAATGTTGGTGGCCAGATGTCAAAATAGTACTTTTAATTTAATACAATGCTTTTAATTTAATAGAAGCTATATCTTTAGATTTCTCCTTCCTCTAGAAGTTAGGAAATTTTCTTTTGTTAATTTTTGGACTGCAGTAACTGTGAGAAAGAGATGACTTTATGGAGGATGGAAAATAAAGTGAAATGATGAAAAAGCCAAGCATATTTGTGTTTGCTGGAAAGCATTCTAGGAAATGCTTGACAATGACCAGAACAAACATTAATCTGAGAAATGCGTATGAGTTTTGATTCTGCCTTCACTTCGAGAAAACCTTTAATCATTGGCTTACCAAAGGTCAAAAACAAAACAAAAAAAAGCAAAACACCACACACACATAGCAAAAAGCAATAAACTCATACTGCATATCAAGCGCTTTTAATTCTAAAAGTTAAAACCAGAAACACTACATTGCTTTATAGCAGAAATTAAAATAATAATAGTCAGAACAAAGATAATGATAATAATAATAATAGTAGTAATAACTTTATTCTAACTTGGATGTGCCTTTTTAATGATTGTGTCTGCAAAGAAGGAAAACAATATAAATGTCCGCTCATCCAGATCAGAAGAAATAGAATTAATTTCATTCATCTCAACTGCTTGATAAGCCAGGGATCTTTTAAGCAGATTACAAACCGATGGGATTTTTGTTTAGCTGCTGTGAGTATAAAAAAATTATTAAATACCAGTTTTCATACACAAAACAATAACACATTTGTTCATTAGCAAGATATACTTTGTCCATTGACAAGTTAGTTGCAGTATTTTATTTTCTTCGATTAGATTTATTTGCACAATTTAGATATACATAAAATCATAGTCATCTTAGAGAAATTGTACTTGTATATGATGTAGTTTTCTGGGGAGTGCTGAGGTGAGGCTGAGCTGGAGGTCAGCGAACTCCTTGGGAGGTCCAGCAAGTGTCTGGCCATGGTGTTGGTGTTCTTCCATTTTAACTGCAGCACATAGCTCTGAGAATGTTTCGCTTTTAGCGTTCATAGCAAAACTCTGAGGCCTCACACTTTCTACCATCATGCACTCCCCCACTTTTTACTGTGTATAAATAAAGAGGCAGATCATGCTGGGCTGTTGCTGCCTCTCCATCAGAGAGGTCAGGTTCCACCCAGTCCCAGCTCTCCTTTTAGTATGTGTCTCGTGTTTTCTGCATCTCTACCCACCCACCCACCCTCAGGACCCTGCTGGCTGCAGGGATCAAGGCAGGTGGTACCCAGTGTGGGGCCTGAGCAGAGGAACTCAGTGAGCCGAGTCAAGGAGACTCTCCAGGTGTACATGCAACCTAAATAAGGTACAGAGTCCATTGAATAATTGCTAGGTGTAAAACAATAGGGAATTCAGTATCTAAAGTTCATTCTACTTATATTGAAATGCTAAAAGCTTTGCTTACTGTTCCAGAGATGCCTTTCAAGACTGCACAGCTTGTTAAACTATTGAGTTTGTTTGTTTGTTTCCAGAAGAAGGAATTGTAAATTTGCATACTTGGGAGAAGGTGGGAAAACAGTTTTGAGCAAGGCTAGAAATAAAGCAAACCAACACAAATGTATCTAGACCCCTACAAACTCTTAAAGTGTTATTTGCCAGAGAGAAGTCAGTGCCTTCTGCTTCTCTCACCGCTTCTCATAGACCTCTGGGTGGGGGAGGGAACGGGGCTGATGAGCACAGACAAACAGCAAGAGGTGAGAACCACAGAATTGCCAGGATCAGCCTGGAGCCCGCCCAGGTTAAGGGAGGTGGGAGAAACCCAAGTGCCTTGTTCGTGGTGTTGTGTCAGCTGCAGTGGGAAATAGGGGCCACACGCCCTGCCTGAGGTACCCACTGGCAACTGCACGTTTGTTGATTTCAAATAAAATATCCATTTAAAGTTTAGACAGACAAATAAGCAATCAAATACACAGACAGTTTGCTTACAAAATCGGAGTGCACTGAAATTGTCCCCAGACCAATGGACAGCCGCACCTCACCTTTTCTGAGCCTCCGTCAGCCCAGAGCACACTGACTCCCACCCTGTCTCTGGGCACACAGGGTTGTTGCTCTTACATCACAAATGGTTGCAGCCTTGCCAAAAGACACATCAAAAGCACCAGCACAGGAGGTCTAAATAAGTGATAATATTAATTCAAATTATATTAAGTCCAAATTACATTAAGTCTTACAGAGCATATGAGAAAGTGCATGGAGATAACTGAGCTAAAAGCTATGTAAAAGAAAGGGACACAAAAGTTGCTAGTACTCTTGAGACAAAATAAAATAAAAATATTAATTATAAAAAGGTTTTTAGTTCTTCCAAATTCTCTTTATAAGAGAGCTTTTCTAACTGACCTACAAAAAATTCTGACTAGTCTATTTATAATTACAAACTTCTAAAATTGAAAAAGAGTTATTGCAATTCAATTTGGCGAGAAATATATTTTCGCGTGCTCCGATTTGTAAGCAAACTATCCTTGTATTGGATTGCTTATTCATCTCTCTAATCTGTAAATGGATATTTTATTTGAAATCAACAAATTTTTCTTCTGTTTGCACTTTTGGATTTTTAAGGTGTCCATAATTTTATTCAGCTAATAAATAAATGTCATCAAAATTAAAGATATGCTTTCACCTCATTTATCAGCAGGACAAAATGACATTAAAATTGCATTTATTTATATAAAGCATGTTGCATTTTATGTATTATGACATTAGAGTTTCTCATATTTCAGAAATAATGTGTTAAATGTTATGACCTGGTTTTCAAAAGTCATTGAAAATTAAGATATTTAAACAAAAATCCCTTATGGTGGAGAGAAACATTTGGACAGGACTCCAATTGATAAATAAAAATACCTAAAGGTAATTCTTGATTTTTTGGTCATTAATGGAAGGCCCAATGATCTCCCCATCTTATGGGAACTATCTGAAAGATGTTCAAAATATATTTTTGTGCTATGTTTACATCAGTCATCATCAAAAGGTTACGTTTACTAGAAATAAAGCAATAAGGTTTTCTGAGTTAAAGATGCTGTGGCATAAAACTAAATTAAAAGCCAAAAGTTTTCACATAGCTGTGAAAATTGTTTCTTGCTAATCTCATGGTATGTTAAATGCATTCATGCCTTCCAGATGTACAGGTGTTCCAACTGTAAAACTAGAATTGGTTATGGTGATAA